>WTXF01000067.1:0-183112 GCA_022496215.1 Russula brevipes | reverse complement strand
GAGGAGTAGTGCACGGCAACACAAGATATGTTGATCACATTCAATGACTAGGTAAAGACAGGGGTAGCTAGGTTAGTTTATGTACTTCCAATGAGTATCCATCCGAGTCATTGTGTAAGGGTAATTCTGGGTAAAACGAGAGCGAGAGGGAAAGGAAGAGGTGAGAGGGTAATTCATAGCATAGCAGAGGGTCTGCCATCGTCCAACGAGGACCGGCGGCGAGTAACTTGAACCACATCGCCGACAGGAAGTACGGCGGGTGGTGTAGCAGTGACTAAGAATAACGAAATTTCAGCTCAAATGAAACCTACCAAAGGAAAAAAAAAGCTCACAACGACAACCACTAAGGGAAAATTTAGTGGGGTATGGATTGCGGCCACCGTGTTGAGTCACCAGGAAACTGGACTGAAACTTGGACGAACGAAATTTCAGCGCAAAGGACAGAAGGAAAAAAGAAAAAAAAAAGGGAGGGCGCACCTAGTGTCACTCCGATGACCAGCAAGGGGAAAACCTCTGAAGAGGAACCAGAGGAAATACAAGAAACGGAATGGACGGTGGGGTCGATGTCGAGTCCGGAGACTGGAGATCGGTGCGCGTCGGCCGTGGCGAGGCTTCAGGGTCCCGCCGGTCTCGACGCCGGTTACGGCGAGGTGAAGGCGAGGTTGGCGACGATGTTGATGGGCGGCGACGGTGATCTTGCGACAGCTTGGTGCGAACAGAGAACCGAGATGGCAAGAGACGGAAGGATAAGGAAAGGGAGTCGAAACGAGTGGATTTTGGCACGGTGGGCAAATTGTGGGGGAAGATCTGGTTGGGGGTTGCTGGTGGTGGTTTTGGGGCAACGTGGGGCGCTCGAAACAGTGTGGCTTTTAGGCAATTACATCGACACTGGCAGGTGCTTGGTCGATGGGCGCTCCGGACAGCTCCGATCGCCTGAAGCGTTGATCCTCCTTACAGGGGCCATGTGCACCATGGCTGATGGTGCGATGAGGTTGATATTGGATCTGAATGAGTGGGGTTGAGAGACAGGAAAGGTCGCCCGGGGATGGTTGAGTCTGGAGGAGCCATCGATGATGAGCAAGAGGACGGGTCAACTCACTTTCTGCCAAGAGTACCTGCCTGCGGGTACCTTGTTATGTCAGGGGCTGTACCGGCGGCCGGTACTAGTTTGATGGGCAGGAACAGAGCATTTGTCGCTGAGCAGTAATTTGAAGTATCTTGGAAAGGAATAGGCAGCGATGGCGGGCATGAATCGGAGCAGACGTGAGAGTCAGCCCTGACGCGCCTGACGCCTGACGATCAAGATCCTACCGCGAGGGTCGCAGTGTCGTGAACCGTCACGACATGACCAAGTATTCACCCTTCCCTTCCCTCCCTGACCCGTAAAAGACGCCTCGAATCACCTCCTCCCCGTCCCAGACCATGGATCAGTAAATTCCCCATGGAACCTCCCCTGTAAAGCGACCAGAAACACCCCTTGACACCCGAATCCCAGCCCAGATGACCCAGGAATCAACGCGCGAGTTTTGCTTACGCAAGAACTTCCCGCGACTTATGTAAACCTTTCTTGCCAGACGAATACACGGAGAAACCAGAGATACAGAAGCAGCCCCAGATCAGGTGACCGCCGGGTCACATGACCAAGCCCAGGACCAGATCACATGACGACTCGCAGTCACATGACCCCAGACTAGTCACATGACGCGCATGACTCAGCTGACTGCGCAATGACTAACAAGGTTCAGCTATTAGTAAAGTCCTCAAGTATTAATAGATGGCACCACTCTCTGCGATTTGATGATTGGCTAGCACTTACAGACAATAGGTCACGCTTCTAAAGACCAGCCCTAGAGTACCCATGTATATAAGGACAAGCGTCTAGTAGAGACGCCCTCAGACAATTCACTTGTATTACCAACCGAGGTAGAGCAAGTAGCAACTAAACAGGTTGCATGAGCGGGACCGCATTGCGATACCACCTCTTCCAGTCCACTCCTCTATCTTCATCCTCTCTTGTACCCCTCTCAGGACGTTAAACTCGTCTCTTGTGGCGTAGCCGTTGGGAAATATCCTTGACGCGCCTAGGTTCGCGACACTTGAATTGTCTCTCTTTCCATCCCAACCCCTACCCAAATCCCCCCTCTTTCCCCACTAATTGTCATCCAGCGTGGTCGGACCTTACAGAGAAGGTCACCAAGGAGACGCTGAAGAAGGCTAGAAGGACACAGACACACACCACGAGACACAGCCCCCCCCGAACCCCCATTGAGTCCCTGTCCCACCCTGAATGAGCGACGAACGACCCTTGACCTCTGAAGAACTCGATCGCATCCCATACCTCTTTAACAACCTCGAGTACAGTACCCGGAACCAGTACTACTTCGGCATCTTCGCCGGCGCATACTACTTCGGAGACGCCCCCGAAGGACCTTGGACAGACGAACACCAGAACCCCTTTGGAGACCCAGAGTACCTAGCCTTAGTCCCGAACGCCCAAGAAGTCTCTCGCCTCGACCTCAAGACCCTCCACGGATTTTACAAGAACAAACCAGTCAGGTTTTCAATCAGCCAAGGCCGTTGGGTATACGCCAATAACCACCCAGTCAACTTTGCGACACCGCAGTCGTCACAGCCCACAACTCCCGGACCAGCCGGACCCTCGCATCTCCCGACCCCGCTCACCGTAGGAGCGACCCTTGCCCCCCAACGGCAGCCCTCCCCGTCCCCAGCAGTCCCAGTAAGACCAGCACGCTCCCCAGTAGTCCCCGTAGCCCCAGTACAACTCCCAGTAGTCCCCACACCAGCACAGCCCCCAGCAGTACCAATGGCAAATCCCGCAGCCCCCGCAAAGTTACTTGGAGCCGCCCCGGAACCATATGACGGCCAAGAAGGAAAAGCAGAGACGTTCTTCTACGCACTGAAGAACTACTACTTCCTGAACGAGACCTCCTTCCCAGATGAAAACCGGCGTGTATCCGCCGCCCTTACACACTTCAAAGCAGGTACCCCAGCAGGCGACTGGGCCCAAGACAGAACCACAGCAGCAATGAACGCAAACCCCATAGACTTTGGCACATTCGCAGACTTCCTAGACGCGTTCAAAGAACACTTCGTCCCAGTAGAAAACCGGTTAGAAGCAAGCGCCCTCATGCACAACTTCCCCCAGAACTCCGCCCCGTTCAATGAGTGGTACCAGAGATGGTACACTCACGCCTCCCGCGCACAGGTGGATGAATACACCAGAATGTTCGCTTTTAGGCGGAACCTAGACCCTGCCCTCCATGAGAAGCTCCTGACCCTAATGCCCCAGCCAGACACCCTAGCCCGCCTTGTAGAGAAAGCCCGCGAATTCGATCGCCTCCGCCTCATGTACCAGTCCGCGACCTTCACCCAGAAGGCACCCTCCTCCCGCATACGCTCTGTAAACGTGGAAGAACCCAAGAAAGGCCGCCCGTTCAACCGTCTCTCAGAGGAAGAGAAAGATCGCTACAAGAAAGACAACCTGTGTTTCTACTGCGGAAAACCAAACCACTCGGCAAGCAAGTGCCGAACGAGAATAGCCGATGAACAAAAGGATCCACTCCCAGTCCGTGCCACCTTGACCACCCCAGAGGAAGAAGATCTTCCCCAGGACCATCCCCAGACCCTCACGATTTCCACCCTCCGCACTGTTCCCCAGTATGACCCGGGGATAGAACGTCCCAAATCTGCCCCTACGGATCTCTAAATGGAAATCTTCCAGCACCGCTAGTCCATGGACCAGTGAAGCCCATGGACGATTAGCAAAAGAACACACGGCACGAAATAAAAAACAACAGCGCAAGATCCACGGATGCTAACTCTCCGTGATGAAACCTAGGACCAAGAGACCAGAACAAGAAACACATATCCCACCGCGAAGTCCACGGATGCTAACTCTCCGTGATGGGGATCCAGGACCAAGACTAGAACAAGACAAGAGACCAGAACAAGAAACAATATCCGCGCAAAGATCCACGGATGCTAACTCTCCGTGATGAAACCTAGGACCAAGAGACCAGAACAAGAAACACATATCCCACCGCGAAGCCCACGGATGCTAACTCTCCGTGATGGGGATCCAGGACCAAGAACAAGGCACACATATCCCGCGCAAAGATCCACGGATGCTAACTCTCCGTGATGAAACCCAGGACCAAGAGACTAGACCAAGAAACACACATCCCGCGCAAAGATCCACGGATGCTAACTCTCCGTGATGGACCCAGAAACCAGAACACGCACACAGGCATACCAACACACGCTCCAACGTTGTTGAAGAACAAGAGTGTTACAGGCGTAACACGGCCTTAAATGGGGGATACTGTCGTGAACCGTCACGACATGACCAAGTATTCACCCTTCCCTTCCCTCCCTGACCCGTAAAAGACGCCTCGAATCACCTCCTCCCCGTCCCAGACCATGGATCAGTAAATTCCCCATGGAACCTCCCCTGTAAAGCGACCAGAAACACCCCTTGACACCCGAATCCCAGCCCAGATGACCCAGGAATCAACGCGCGAGTTTTGCTTACGCAAGAACTTCCCGCGACTTATGTAAACCTTTCTTGCCAGACGAATACACGGAGAAACCAGAGATACAGAAGCAGCCCCAGATCAGGTGACCGCCGGGTCACATGACCAAGCCCAGGACCAGATCACATGACGACTCGCAGTCACATGACCCCAGACTAGTCACATGACGCGCATGACTCAGCTGACTGCGCAATGACTAACAAGGTTCAGCTATTAGTAAAGTCCTCAAGTATTAATAGATGGCACCACTCTCTGCGATTTGATGATTGGCTAGCACTTACAGACAATAGGTCACGCTTCTAAAGACCAGCCCTAGAGTACCCATGTATATAAGGACAAGCGTCTAGTAGAGACGCCCTCAGACAATTCACTTGTATTACCAACCGAGGTAGAGCAAGTAGCAACTAAACAGGTTGCATGAGCGGGACCGCATTGCGATACCACCTCTTCCAGTCCACTCCTCTATCTTCATCCTCTCTTGTACCCCTCTCAGGACGTTAAACTCGTCTCTTGTGGCGTAGCCGTTGGGAAATATCCTTGACGCGCCTAGGTTCGCGACACGCAGTGACTGGAACGGCACTGGAATGCCGGTTGTTGTCTACTTCCCACTACTGTAATGCTATGGCATCGACTGAGTCTCCCTCAACTCATACTCACTTGGTAATAAATGTACTTAGGGTGAGATCCATGGACCAGTCCGAGTCTACACAATGCCGAAAACGCCCCGACTACCCTGTCTCCACCGGTATTGCCCGTTGACATTCAAGAGTCAGCATGGGCGCACTTATCACATACGATCAGCTCATGGTACCTCCAATGAACATTTATTCAAAATGGGCAATGGTGAAGTCTTTGCCAACGACGAGGCCAATAGTGAAGACTCTTCCAGTGCCAACGATGAGGCTAATGCCGCGACTGGTGAAGACTCTGCCAACAACGAGGCCAATGGTGACACCGACGACGCCGTTGATATGGTCAATGATCGAGCTGACTGCGATGGAGCTCCTTCCAATACTGGCCAAGCTGGTGGCCAGAGGATCGAGCATCCTTACCTGACCGGTATTATTTCTCCCACTGTACTACTAGCAGAAACGTTGAACTAACCATCTTGTACGGTGGACTAGCACTCCCATGTGACACTGAAGGGAATTACCTGCCACATGGTACTCCTCCACCTCCCCGGGAAACGGTGCCAGCGGTTGCAAGGGGATTGGACGCCATTTGACAGCGAACTGCAATTCAAAGTTGCAGACGTTTTTTACCGTCGAGCTGCGATGTCGGCCTCAAACATCGACGCGATTCTTGAGCTTTGGGCGGAAACGGCCACTCTATTGGGCGCAGACGCCCCATTCGAGAGTCATGAGCATCTGTACAAGACCATCGACTCCTCAACGGTCGGCAATGTCCCTTGGGAATGCTTGGTGACATCACCCCCGCAGACTGACAACTCAAATTCTCCCGCGGTCGGCTGGATGAAGAAATCGTACGAGGTCTGGTATCGTGACCCTTGACGCTGTAGTATCGATGATGCTCGAAAACGCGGATTTCGATGGCCAATTCGATCTGCGGCCCTATGTCGAACTCGATTCAAGCGGCAAATGTCGATGGAACAACGTCATGTCTGGGAACATCGCATGGCGTCGCTGTGTAAGGATTGCAGTTCACTTATTGTCAAATACTATATCATTGACGACTTGAATCCCTGCACAGGACAATATCATCGCAGACAACCCATCCTTAGAAGGCTCAATGTACTGCCCGATTATTCTTGGGTGTGACAAGACGACGGTTACGGTCTCAACAGGCCATGTCGAATATCACCCTCTCTACCTTTCTATCGGAAACCCTCACAACAGCGTCCGGCGAGCACACCGGAATGCGGTCATACCCATCGCATTCATGGCCACACCAAAGTGTACGCAACTACTACGGTACATGTGCTACGCATCAAACTCACCAACAAATTGTTTAGGTGATCGCCGCGACGATGACAGCGCTGCATTCCGGCTTTTCAAGCATAAACTATACCACTCTTCAATCGCAGCAATATTACGACCCCTCCATGCAGGAATGACGTGTCCGGTCATTCGCAAGTGTCCAGATGGACACTTGCGGCGTGTTTTATACGACCTCATTGCTTTCATTGCCGATTACCCAGAGCAAGTACTGGTCACGGGTATTGTACAGGGCTGGTGCCCAAAGTAAGTTTTTCACGCGCGTTTATCCTCCGTGACATTGTGAAAACCACTCACACTGACCCAGGTGCACAGCGCTCCCAGGCGAACTTGACGTTCCATCGGGGCGCCGGACACCAGCACACACAGACATGTTGTGCCAAATATTAGATGCGAAAAGCCTATGGAGAGAGTATGGCATTGACGGTGCTTTAGTTGTACGATCACGCTCTCGCACATCCAACTCCTCCTTGGATCGTTCACGGAATATACTTCCATTTACAGCCCTTCACATCGGATTACCCACGCGGTGACATTTATGAGATGATCTCGCCAGATCTTCTCCACCAGCTTATCAAGGGCACATTCAAAGACCACCTTGTGACCTGGATCTGTCGATATATCATATTAACTTTTGGTGAACGTCAAGGGAATATCATATTGGATGATATTGATCGGCGGTATGTCACTCTCCCAAACAAGGATAGCCTGATCGCTAAGGCTCAGATGCCCCTAGCATTGCCGCAGTCCCACCGTTCCCGGGCCTTCGTAGATTCCCTCACGGACGCCGATTCAAACAATGGACAGGGGACGACTCTAAGGCCCTTATGAAGGTCTACATCCCTGCGATTGTAGGGTATGTACCAGAAGAGATCGTGAAGTGTCTCTCTGCACTCCTCGATGCATCCTACATCGCACGACGCCAGGATATAGACTGTGATGCTTTGGATGCTCTAGATGTGGCTTTGGATAAGTTCAGGACACTCCGGGAAATATTTCGTTCTTCTGGAGTGCGCCCTAAGGGTTTCTCAGTTCCAAGGCAACACGCGTTGTTTCACTACCGCCGCCTGATAGAAGATTTCGGGGCACCAGGAGGGCTGTGCTCATCCATCACAGAGTCCCGGCATATCACAGCTGTCAAGAAACCATGGCGACGTTCTAACAAGTTTGAAGCTCTGGGTCAAATGCTAACGATAAATGAGCGTCTCGATAAACTAGCTGCCATGCGCAGCGATTTCGTGGCACGCGGGATGTTACCAGCTAGCCACACTGCTGGCCGAAATGTCTCATGCTTGCCTGAGGCTCGAGAATCAGCAGAGTGTGCCGGTGACGACGACAACGAGGTTGATGGAGGCGCCATCGACCAAGAAGTCATCCTCGGGCACGTTGAATTGGCCCGCTCTCCTGGCAAGTAGTTTTGATTCTCTTAAAAGAGTTTCACTGATCTGCTGAGTAAACAGATCGTCGCTATCCACGATACATTGATGACATTGCAAAGGTCATAGACGAGCCAGATTTACATTATGCAACGCAAGAGTTCCTCGCAGATCATCTCAAAGCAAGTTCTGAAGACATTTGCCTCTCCGCCACTCCAATATCCGTCTTTCACTCGGCAGTGGCTACAGTGTTGGCCCCAAGCGACGAGAGCGGCATTCATGGTATGCGACGCGAGCGCATCCGTTCCACACCCTCATGGCGAAATGGTCAAGCACGGCGTGACTGCGCATTCGTAGTTGATGACCAGGAGAAGGCCGGGATGAGTGGATTGCGAGTAGTAAGGGTACTTCTCTTCTTCGAAGTTGAATATGATCGGGAGTCTTACCCTTGCGCATTCGTGGAGTGGTTTGAGAACGTGGGATGCGATTCTGCCACAGGGTTGTGGATAGTTCGACCAGATTGCACAGATGGCAGCCGAGACAAGTCTGTGCTACACCTGGACACTTTCCTGCGTGCCGCGCATCTGATCCCGGTTTACGGCGATCAGGAAATACCGCTCGACTTCCATTTCAGTTATACCTTAGATAGTTTTCAGGCATATTATGTGAACAAATACATAGATCACCACGCGTTCGAAATTGCATTCTAGTCTGTCATAGGCACGCTATAGTAAGGTAGATGCATTTCACAAATGTTTAGCCCCCAGCAGGGATAGAGGATATAATACTACTTCATATCCAGAGATGTGCCGTCGTGCGCAGCTGTCTGGTGTCTGGTCGAACCAGAGGGTCATTTCAGCTAGTGGGTCGCTGCTGAAATCAAAGTCCCGGCTGTGGTTGCCAAACATGTCGGCCATATCAAATGGTCGGTCCGATATCGTCCCTGGCCCTGGTGGCGGCCGCCGTGGAGGTGCAGGTATGGGTAATGGAGCAGACGCCATTTTATACTACTTCAAATCCATGTCCAGAGATGTGCCGTCCTGCACAGCGGTCTGGTGGCGGCCATGGAGGTGTGGGTGCAGGTCATGGAGCAGACGCTGTCCGAGTCGGCGGGCGCAGAGCATTCACTGGCAACCCTGATCATAGAACCGCCCTTCGCTGTTGGGCCGGGTGAACATATAACACAGTTCTGTATCAGTGCACCTTGGCATCAGGGAGCCATCATTTCTGGTTAGTTTGTGCACCTTGACATCAGGGGGCTATCATTTCCGGTTAGTCGAACGCAGAGAGGCTTAGATCGTGACAGCCTGAGCAACTAAGGGGGCAGATCGAGCGCACATGTGGTGGATCCACAACGGAGCGCACACATGGTGAATACACAACGGAGCGCACGCATTGTGGATTCACACCGTCGCATAGAGACATGACAAACTTCAAATTCACCTATACCAGATTTGTGAAAAAAAGCGGCGACCACCGTGGGCACATTGACTGTTGCAAATACTACTAAGAGCCGAGCGGTCGAAGTAAGGTGGAACGCTTGACCTCACCCCTGACATTCTCCTCTCGCTTCATGGTGATCGGAACACGCAAAACCAACGCCAGCACCCATCCCGGTCGCATCTTGCTGGGCAGTCAACAGCCAAGACGTACCAGGAAACAGATTGAAGAAGACAAAGCCCGCAAAGAAGCGGAGGCGATGGCTGCAAGCCAGGATGCAAAGGCAAAGCACAATGCGATTGTGACGCGCATCGCCCAGTTGGAAGCAGAGGAGGCACAGCAGGAAGACGATATCCAGAGGCATTCACAGAGGCCAGATCAGTCTTATGGTTCCTCTGACAGTTTCGGTGGCCAGAAATCGTCGTATAGAATGCCATCTTCCTCATCCAGGGACCAAGCCGTTGCTGAGATTCCCAGAAAGAAGATGATTTATGATGAAGGCGACGACGACGAGGAGGACCAACTTATGTTGAGTCCACCGGCATCAACAGTTCTCGACGACTATGAAGAATATGCCATTGAAGACGTAGCCAGTGATGACGATTTTCAAGTTGAGCTGGGTTCGAAAGACTCCGAGTCCGACAGTTCCGACGGTCACGACTCCGACTTGGAGTCAGGTCAAGTTGAAAAGCCCTACAAGGATACAACCAGACGGGCGCGGGCAGTGGTAAGTCTTGGACAGTGCAGATGAGCCACGTACTAAGCATGTCCAACAGAAAGAAAAAACGAAGAGGGGATCACTACGAGCCGAAGTCAGTAAAGCCAGGGATGACCTGGCCCAGGGCCCGGGCTATCGATCTTCAAGTTGCGCTGCGCCAAACAATAAACGCAAGGCATCACCAAACATACAGCCCGCGATGAAGCGGCTGAAACGTTGCAAAGTTGTGGGGCCTCAGGGCTTCATTGAAAATTGGAGAACCAGAATTAAGCACGGTAAGTTAGGTATATGATATTGTGCCGAATAGAGTAACCGATACTACACACAGTTCCCCAAGGCCGTCAGGGGCAAGCAAGCCGTGGGTCAAGTCGAGCGAATACCGAAGATGGTACCGCAACTAGAAGCAGCACGAGTGAGACTAGGGTCAGTCTCAGACTTGGAGATGGAATCGTCTCTGAGTCCGGAGGTGATTCATCGGTGGCAGCACAGCGGAGGACAGAACAGGTATGCTCCTTACATCTTAGACCGAATTAATCGCAAACTGACTGACTCAAATATCGAACAAGATGGGTCTAGAGCTGGTGAAGAAGGCCACGCAGGCTCCCCATCAATCCGTGAGGGCCCGGGACTCAGATGTCGACCAACCTGCTGGAGCGAGTACCTTGCGAGCCAGTCATGGACTTCGCAAGCCGAAGTACACAATATCGGACCTACCATTTCCTTATGGCTCATTGGAAGTCACTCAATCGCGGCGCACCCTCTGGCGCACTAAATTCATTCCTTCTCTCCTGGACTGGGCAGGGTCTCGCAAGGACCCCTTTGGTACGAATAGCCAGATGGCAAATGTGGTCATGAGTATCTGGGAGCAAGTATTCCCGCACATCACACTGCAAGAACAAGGCTTCGAAATTGTGCTGCGCGTGGTAAGTCTTCCTAATACTATTTTACATTGAACTCTAACGGCACCGCTCTAGTGTGACACGGCACTCAATAGCTGGCGTAGTGACGTAGGGAAGGCCGGCCATATTGCAGTTTTCGATTTCTGGCAAGCGAATCCGGCCACATTTGGCTCTGCGGAGGCTCGTAAAACATATGTTACGCAGGCCCTTACTGGTCTGCGTTTCCTGTTTAAGGACCCAGATGCGCCAAAGGTATGTCCAAGTCACCCAGTGGGGAGCATCCCAAACTGATTTTGGAACTACGCTGTAGGGCCACCGTGGTCCTTTCTGCTCCCCACTCATTTCGAAGGTATACGCTTCTCATTTACGCAGAATCTTGACGGCACCAGTGAAGTATGGGTCGCAGATTGGTGGCCTCGCCCTTGCAACGGCTGCGGTGAGCAATAATATAGCCTGTTAACGGAAACGGAGTACATTGATGAATTGAACCATCTAGGTTGAGCGTGGACTAACTCTCTTCAAATCCGGTGAAGACATGCGCCAAGGCGACCGTGTCAGTGTTGCAGATGACCAGAGCACACGTGGCAAAGCAAACAATTTCACCGATAAAATATGGGGTGAGAAGGCACGCCAGCTCGTGAAATCAACATCACGGCTGGATGACACGAATTGGCCCATAATCAAGGCGCATGCATCGGTGTTCTACAACAACATTGAAACAGAAGACGAGGAAGGTGAAAGCGCTTTGGAGGATGTTGATGACCCTGTTTCGAATCCGCACGCATTTATTGTGCTGGATTGGTAAGTCATGGCAGCAGTGAGTGTTGATACTTTCTGATGCACTCCAGAACAGAACAACGTTCACAGCGCAAAGCCAGGCGAACGTGATATGCAGGTTGAGCCTGGGAGTGGTCAAAGTGCCAGTAGCTAGCTGTGAATGGGACAGTAGTAGGGTAGTGCAAATCTCATTCTGTTACGCTGTCATAAGAGAATTTGAGAGGTTTTTGAATCGGATGCATCGATGATTGCGTGAAATGAAACCGTAGTACATGCCAGCACATGATCTAGACCTGGAATGGGTACTAGAATTGGTATTGGGTACTAGAATTGTATCAGGTACTAGAGTTGGTTATCAGGTACTGGAATTAGAAATCGGTACTAGAACTGGAATCAGGTACTAGAACTGGGAGCGGGTATCATTTCTAGATGAGGTAAGATAGGGCTGGCACCGCTAGACTAGGACGAGCTAGAGCTGGCACTGCAGTACTAAGTCAGGCAAGTCTACTGTGCTAGTTCCAAAATTTCGTTACTAGATGCACTAGACAGTACTAGTCTAGTGCGTCTAGTAACATGTCATCTTGCTGATGTTTGAGGTTGGTTAGACGCTTGTCCTCCTGCACAAAGAGAATCACATCAGGAAAACGGCAAAATGCTGAATGCTTCTTAATGCTTCTTAATGCTTCTTTATTGCTCTTATTAAGCAGGGTGCCCTTCTTAATAAGCGGATAAGAGGCATTAAGCAGTATTAAGAAGCATTCAGCATTTTGCCGTCTTCCTGATGCATATGCTTAGCGTCCTTTATACAAACATCCGTTTGTGCAAGCGAGTCAGTGCCACAGATTGCGAAGGGAAGGGCGTGTCGGATGAAGATGGTCCTTTTCTCGATATCATAGTCCAGGTTTGCCAGGAGCGTTTTCGCAAACTCATCCACTGCGGCCTCTTTGCCTACCTTTGGGTTGCAGGCGTAGTCGAAGTAGTGGAGCAGCTTCCTCGTCTGCTCATTAACATCCTCTGCGCCATCATGATATTTGACTTTCATGAACTCAGAAATTGAAGGGTTTGTGGGCGCAGGGAGATTGGTGGAACCAAAAAACTGCTTCTTGGTCTGGGGGATGATAGTTATGTTGTATGCGCTAAGATCCTTGTAGCCCCAGTCGCTCGCACTCTTGGCAATACGAACGGAGTCATCACCCTTTAATACAAGTGAATCTGAGCGGGAGTCCGGTGTGCAGGGTGTTAGAGCTCACCTCCACTTGAGATGCCCGTGAGCGCGTCAGAGTTCTGACGTGGTGAGCAGAGGGGAAGGGAGGGAGGAGCAGAAGGTTCAAAGTAGTTGAGGAGCGGAAACCGAGTGAGACTGAAGCGGCGAGTCTAGTCCATTGGGGCACGCGCATATCGTCGGGTGGCGCTACAAGGTGGAAAGGGTCAAATGAACAAGGAAACGTACGAGAAAGGGAAAACGAACGCAAATATCGAGCTCGCAGATCGGCCAAGGGTGAACGAAGGTCTGGAGTGGGAACAAAGGTGCAAGAATAAATGGTATTGATGGGGACAATGTTGAATACCATGAAAGGAACAGAGTGTGTGATGAGGATTCACACTTGAGCAGCAGGGCAGTGATCAGTGAAAGAGATATATTATTGCAGTAATATAGTACGCTTTTTATAGGTACTAGGGTATAGTACCTAGTCTAAGACTAATACTAAAAGCAATAGTAAGTATTTATAATATTAAGTGGCCTCAAGGCCGCTGCAATGCGTTAATAGCGGGGGGTGCAGCCAGGAGCGTGCAGAACGCTAAGTAGACATATCTTAAGCTCAATTATGCCGTATAAGGCAATCAAGCTTGTGTAATCAACGAGACGCGTCGTCTTGCGCCTCCGGTCCGTAGAGTCCACGCGTATTCCCTCATAAGGAAGGTGTGCTTATATAACACAAAACGCGTCGCACATTGTACAGTACAATTAATCTAAGTAGATATAATAGATTGTTGGAGCATTAGAGTGCGCATGCACCCTAGCTCGACATCCCCCTGTGATCCAAGAATCTAAGCATTCATGATACCCGTGTCCGCATTCAAAGCGGTGTAAGAGAACGCGCGATAGAGGCTTGGTAAGACCATCAGCGACATCTCAGCAGTGTGAGTGCGTATGAGGGAGATCGCGCCTTATCTATGTAATCGCGTGGTGTATGGTATTTGATATTTTTTATGTGCTTTGATCTGCGTCCCATAATGGGTTTGAGCGCTAGGTAAACAGCGCGTTGTTATCGCAGCGGATAGAAGGTGGGGTTATCTACTGAGTGCCCTGTGATAAGACACTCCTGTACTAGGTGGCCTAGTTGGCCGCGTCCACTTGGGCTATGTGCAGAGCCCTAAATGGTGCCGCGCCCTTAATGGCGCTCTTGTGCTGGTATCCAGCTAATCGCTCCGATGGCTAGTTGAGTATATACAGCCATATGTAGGATAGCGATCATCAGTCCGATCTCTCAGACTGGTATCAAGGTGGCCGTGCTGGCCATCACCCTCTGCACCATCATTAAACACGCGCGCGTCCTCAGTTCCCCTAGGATGAGATAATACAGGCTGCGCTAGGCGCAAGCGCTGTGGGAACTGATTTGTGGCGTATGTGCTAATCTAGATACGGCAGATAAGACTCTGGGCGCGTCCCTATTTGGGCGTAAGGCGCGCTTCTGATTGGGAACCAATAATGTCTGGTCCCTGAAGATAACGCGTTGCCATCAAATATAGTAAGGGATGTTTCCGCGCCCTGCGGGTAAGGGTGTGTTGTGGGCATTAGCTATGAGCGATTGAGGATGCCCATGAGATAGCTAGCATGATCTATCTCTGTGCGCTTTCTGGAGCGTTCGCGCGTTGTGCGCATACCCAGATATGATTCAATTTCACCTAGATAGGTGATCTCGTAGCACGTGGCTTTATCCTCTTTGAGCTTTTTCAATTGCGTCCATTGACGCGCCCGTTATAGTAATATCATCAGCGTTTGATATCGCTCCGCTAAGGGTTTTATGATGATATGCGTATATTCCATCACCGGAATACTTCCGCGTGAAGCTGAGCTCAATGAGAACTCCATGGAATTGCGAGTTCCACGCGCGGGATGCTAATTTGAGACCGTGTATTGCCTTAGGCAGGCGTTGCGCCTTTGTCTCCTTGTCCAGCAATGATGAAGCTTTGTGGTTGCTCTGTATAACTCCCTTCTACGCGCGCGCTACTAGGAACGTCGACATTGACGTCTAGCAAATGGATTTCCACATCCTCTAGCGCAGCTAACCTAGCAACAGTCTTAAAGACTCAGAGCGCGCGTTTAGGGAGAAACTTCATCAAGAACTATTATTGGGGATTATGCGTGTATCCCCAGCTACTGAGCGAGCGTGATAGTGACTATCTGCTTCTATTTGAAAGACCCGTGTAGGTTTGATGGCCTTGCGGCCGCGCGGGAGGTGTATAAACTCCCAATTCCCCAAGTAAGCGAGGGCGTCTAACTAATACGCACACGCGTTCATCCAATCAGGCGAGTTAAGCGATTGAATTGCCACCGCGTAAGACGCGGGGTCCGATCCGGAATAAGCGACGGCTGGTAATTCCGCGCTTCCGAGGTTCTGAGGCGCCGATCTCTGGATACGCGAGCCGGATTAGGGTACACGATCAGGTACACGCTCGGACTTCCGAGGCGTGCAATCCATCTCCTGCAACAATTGCGCTCGCAGTGCTAATTGCACACGCTATTCAAGGTCCCCCCGCAATTGTAGCACCGGTATGAGGGATTGATTGTAAACGCGTTAAGTTTTTAATGCGAGGCGACGGAGATATGGACTAAGGATCGGAACGGAATCAGAAACGGAGTAGCTCCGGAGTGATCGGAAAGGGTGGGATTTGTGGTGGGGAAGGATTTGGGTCGTGCAGAGTGTATGTCAAATATATTTTACTATCTGGATTTCTGTTTCCTCCTCGCTATGCGAAGGGGAGAGTGCTCGCGTTAGCGGCTACAGCGATCGGGTTAGGAATCGCGTTGGCCGGAACGTTCGGAGTAAGTGCCGGGCGTGGCTCAAACGCCCTAGAATCAATGGGAAGCTGCTCGCGTCGACTGTCACATCCCAGGGACAGGAGAACGGAGCGGGTATTGTTATCCCGGAGTCTGTGTCTTTCTCGGACCCAGACTCATACCCAATAAACGCGTTCGGAGTGACTTGGCGTTTATTTAGCTGGTAGATAGTGCTAGTATGTACCCTTCGCGTCCTAAGACGTGGTAAATATGAATATGAAACGTTAGGAACGTGACCAGCGTCCTTAGTTTCATGCGTAGTATGTGTTACTAAAGCGTGCGGGAATGGGGTCTATAGCGGATATGGACGCCAGGCGCCTATCGCATACCCCCGGAGTAGCCATTAGAATAAGCTTGCCCACGTGCAGTACGCGTGCATTATGAATATAGCTTTCATCTAATATTAATATAGAGCGATTAGATCGCTTTGGCTTTCCCTTTGCTGTGTAGTAATACTTGGCACTTATAGTATATGAGACGATGCTCAGTTCCCTCCTCATTCGAGATCTCCTATGGAGATACTTGAATGGAATTTGTTTGCATCGGACCAACTAGATCCGAGCGTACCAGATCTAGATACTTCTCCGATTGCCTAAGAGATCTGGGTAGCGTTAAACGCGTTGTATTCCCAGTCTCGCGTTCAGCGTATGCGGCTGAGAATGGCTAGATCGGAGAGATCTAGATCCATGCCTATTAGGGCATAGGGAATCTTGTCTCTATTAAGTTAGCGCGAAGTGGGACATGCGTCCCATGCGCTAGTGCCAGGCGTGTACAGTAACTATACTATTATGTGCGTCCTTGGACGCGTTTTGGTCTTAGGTAGACCTAAAGTCCCTCTTTGGCAAGGAGATCTCAGCATTTTGTCGCAGATCGCTCCTTTGGATTAGAGCGCGCGCGTGCACAGAGGTGTGTGTAGCACGTTGCTTAATTGAGGTCCTTTCCTAATTGGGATTAATGAAGTACCGCGGTACCTAATCTATGAGATTTAGTACTGCGCGTTGCTTCGCGTTGTCCATCTTCCAACTGTGATCGCGCGGCCGCATATGAGTGAACAGAGATTTCATTTTATTACTATTCTATCTCTGTGACTGTTGGCTTGTACTAGGTACAGCCGCATGCGCATTCCGACGCGTTGTTGGGATTCGCGTTCTCCTTTTTCTCCTTGTTCTCCTCGTCCCATTTGTCATATAATAGACTGGCTTGATCGGGTTAGGATCTAGCCGCATTAGGGAACGGAGGAGGAGCTTGTGCGTCGGCCCTCTTCGCTTTATTGTGTGCTAATGATTGCACCATAACTAAGCGAGGTCGCGGGGTCGGCCGCTAAGATCGGAGATGCCAGATGCTCGTATGAGCTCGGCAAGGCGTTGAAGCGAGTAAGCGAAAATTGGGAATCGGAGATTCCCATGGACGTATTTGCTAAGCGAGACGCGTGCCTCAATTGCTTTAGCTAATCTGTTGGGTCATCGGCCGTGTGTTAATCTAGCCGGGCCTGTATGAGCTGGTCCCTTTGTGCGTTATTAACGCGTGTGGGTATGCCAGCTGTAATTAGCGTAGACGCGGAGTGTATGAGAGTCCGCGGAGGCGTTCGCTGCTGTAAGCGTTGGCGCGTGGGCCATGACAGCGTGTGCGCTACTGGTAGCCGTGGGTACGATGGTCGCGGGAACGCTTCGGCGGAGGGTGAGTCGCAGCCGGAAGCGATGTAGGCGTTCCTTTAGGTATGCTAGCCTAATGTGGGATGATTCCTGTGCCGAGGAGCAGTCGGCAGCAGTTCTCTAAGAGCGCAAGTTTGTGTGCTCCCCTCCCTCTGTGTATACTGTAAGGCCAGAACGCTATCGCGTCCTGTCTCCGTGTGCGCGTCTTGTAAATAGACATATGTAGTGAATTTATAATTCTAATCTACAGTCCACATATGCGTTTAAGGGGCGCGCGTTGTGGGATTCATGTCCATGATGAGCCGCCTGCGAGTTCCATCAGGGACACGGAGTGAAAGTCCGCCACCCGATGCCGTCAGGGGAGTCAGGATTAAACGCCTAGATGATTGGGCGCATGAATCGGAGTTCTCAGGGCTGTGACAGCTCAGGAACTGTGTGTCTACTAACGTAGCGTAGCGCAGTTGTAACAGAGGCAAGAGCTTCGCGGGAATGACTACCCCCGGCCTTGACACCTCAAAGCCGCTCCCACTGAAGGGCAGACAGCCAACCGTTCACTAGGCAAATAGCCGGTCTGGGCTTCCCCAGACCCGCCTAAGGGCGGTAATGCCCTCTACACTAAGTGTAAAGTAGAGCGCGCAGGGACGGAGAGGGCTCGGCGCGCTTCACCCACGCCTGGGTCCGTCGCACGCCTCGCGCAAGGCTGTTAAGCCCCAGCACAGATCTCGCGCGCACAAACGGCGAGTGAGGGGGAGCAGTGTAGACAGCAACGTTCACAGTGGAAATGAGGGTGTGAAACTTGGTGTGCTGATGAAACTTGTTAGAGACGTTTGTGGGCAGGGCCCATAACCTGTTGAATACCATGAAAGGAACAGAGTGTGTGATGAGGATTCACACTTGAGCAGCAGGGCAGTGATCAGTGAAAAGTAATATTATTGCAGTAATATAGTACGCTTTTTATAGGTACTAGGGTATAGTACCTAGTCTAAGACTAATACTAAAAGCAATAGTAAGTATTTATAATATTAAGTGGCCTCAAGGCCGCTGCAATGCGTTAATAGCGGGGGGTGCAGCCAGGAGCGTGCAGAATGCTAAGTAGACGACATCTAAAGCTCAATTATGCCGTATAAGGCAATCAAGCTTGTGTAATCAACGAGACGCGTCGTCTTGCGCCTCCGGTCCGTAAAGTCCACGCGTATTCCCTCATAAGGAAGGTGTGCTTATATAACACAAAACGCGTCGCACATTGTACAGTACAATTAATCTAAGTAGATATAATAGATTGTTGGAGCATTAGAGTGCGCATGCACCCTAGCTCGACATTCTATTATCAACTTTCGTTCTTATTCTTAAAGCAAGACAGGGCGCGAGCCCAAGTCTCGCGTTGCATGCTCAATCACAAGGCTCAACAATGTGTTTGTGTTCCGAACGCGTTTCGGCCTTGTTCTTCATCCCCGCGGTCTCCGTGGGTGCCTTGGCTTCTTGTTCAGTTGGTTATCATCAAGCGAGGTGGAGTTGGTCAGCGTTCTATTGTTCGCGCCCGTGTTTGAGGCAGGGTACTCGTGTAGGTGCTCGAGTATCGGTACGCGTGTCGCACGCGTGATCACGTGTTCTGATTTCGTAAGACACGCTACTCTTAACCAGCGGCCTTACATTTGCACAGTTCCCCTACAACATATGAAAGCCACGGCCCAGGCCAGGCCAGGCCGAGGCTGAGCCGTCACTGTGGGCTTTGGCTTGGCCTGTGAATTGAGCAAGCCCGAGCCACCTCAGGCCAGGCCAAAGCCGGGGCTTTCAGGCCGAGCCGGGCCAGAACACCCCTACCAGTGAAAACCCATGGAAACCTGGAATTTGATTTTCCAGTTTACTGATGCAACAGTGATGCAACTGATATGGTATGGTTTGCAGCCCTACTGTAAACAAGGGCTAGCTATTTTGGAACTTGCTGTAAGGTACACCAAAATCACCTTTTTGGTCAAAACTGCCGAACTTGGAACCGAGACGACACTTGTCACAGTCGGTCACGACACACGTGATGCCCGGCGTGCGTCTGATTCCGTGTCCTGTTTCTGTAATGTTCGCCCGTGGTTATATCCGACCGTCGTCGCTGCTGTTCACACCCACCTCTTTTCGATTTTCCCTTTTCTGCCGCCTGAAAATCATGGCAGTGACTACATCGTCGTGGATACCACATTGTTACCCACCTACCCGTCGCTCTGATCACGTTGATGTGTATCAGAGCGAAGGGAAGGGTGAAGTGAACATTCCGAATCCGTATTCGTGGCTTGAAAAAGGCGGAGAGGAAAGGGAAAGATGGCTTGCAGCCCAGGAGGCCCTTGCGCGTAATTTCTTAGATGCACACCCAGATCGCGCGAGATTGGAAGAAGAAATCAAAGCCAGCACCGACTATGAAAAGGTAAGCTTTCCTGCACCGTGAACACGCACAGAGGTGACGTATAGTGTTTCGATGCAGTTCGGTTCACCCTCGCTGCGGGATGATGGCAGATGGTATTGGTCATACAACAGCGGCCTGCAGGCACATTCTGGTTTGAGTTTTCCCTGTCTAATTGTATCCAGTCTACTGAACTGTCGAAACAGTTTATTATCGCTCAAAAGATTCGAGGCTCCCTGATTCTGTTTCTGGATCCGGTTGTGAAGTTTTTTTTGATGTACGTACGAATGCTTTTTCAAAATTGTATCCACTCCATTTCCTTTAGCCGAACGTACTTTCAAGCGACGGCTCTGTATCTCTAAGTACTGGTTCCTACTCGCGTGATGGCAAATGGTTTGCCTATGCATTGTCTCGTTCTGTATGTCACTTGTTTCAGGCACTACCCAAAGCGAATACACTTTCTACAGGGGAGCGATTTTACCAATGTCTACATCCGCTCGACTGCGCATCCTCTCATCGATGCCGAGAATGACTTGCGCCTCGCTGACGAGCTACGATTTGTGAAGTTTTCTTCCATCGCTTGGACGCATGATAGCAAGGGGTTCTTCTATCAGGTTTGTTTGGCATTTTTCAACGCACCCATTTCATGAATTCGTTCAGAGATTCCCCGATCGCTCGACGAATGGTTCAACGAATTCGGATCAGGCCAGTGCGGAGGTTGGAGGTGACAAAGACGCTCAGCTTTGTTACCATAGAATCGGCACTGATCAATGTAAGCCCCCTTGTATGTCTTTAAGTCTTACTTGACCGATGATCTGACGCAGCTGAGGATGTCCTGGTCATGAAGAACCCCGATCAACCAGAATGGTTGTGGGGTGCCGGGGTCTCGGAGGTGGATGGGCGTTGGCTCGAACTTTTCATTTCCCGAGATACGTCACGGGTATGCTCCTCCATGCTTCCCATTACCCCCCGATGAAACTGTGGTTAGAAAAACCTGCTTTGGCTTGCAGATCTCGAGAAGGAGCCGATAGGGCCAAACTTCAATTGGATCAAGCTCGTCGACGACTTTGAGGCTGAATATAGCATGTACGCGTCCGATAATGTAGACATATCTCTTAATCTTTATTTTGATATAGTATCGGCAACGATGGAACGAAATTCTACGTTCATACGAACATCGATGCACCACAATATAAGGTCATCACGATCGATGTCGATGCATTTCGTATTGCTTCAGAGTCGGGCCCTGTCCATATCAAGGATTTTAGCAAAGAGCTCATTCCTGAAGACAAAGGAGCCCACCTGGACGATGTATCGATCCTGGCTTACGATCGGTTGGTGACCACTTACAAGCGCAATGTCAAAGATGAACTCTACATCCACGATCTCAAGAGTGGCAGACAACTGAAGCGGCTAGCCCCAGACCACGTCGGCACCCTTGCCGCGTACGGGCGGCGGAAGCAACCCTTTTTCTTTGTTTCATTGACCGGTTTTAACACTCCCGGTATCGTTGCTTGCTATGACTTTACAGAGTCAAGTGGAGGAGAAGCGGACGGCAAATGGAAAGTGTGGCGTGAGACGAAGGTAGCGGGCCTAGCAGGAGGAGGTGGATTTCTCGCAGACCAAGTATGGTACCAAAGCACGGACGGTACCAAGATACCCATGTTCGTGGTTCGTCATAAGGATACCCCTCTTAACGGCACGGCCCCTGCCATACAGTATGGTGGGTGTCAACTGTGGTCCCTCCTAAGGGATAGGGCTTACAGCGTAGGAAGGCTACGGCGGGTTTGCTATCTCAATTGGGCCATTCTTTAGTCCGTCAATCCTCACAGCTATGCGTGCATATGGCTTCGTGCTTGCAGTGCCAAACATTCGCGGCGGTGGCGAGTTCGGTGAAGAATGGCACGTTGCAGGAACACGTGAGCGCAAAGTGCGTAGCTTCAGTGTTTAGAACGAATATCAGTCAAGAAACTCGCATCTGAAGGTGAATTGCTTCGACGACTTCATAGCCGCTTCGTGAGTCGGCTTGTCCTCGCTAAAACATAGCCTTGATCTCCTCACCCAGGGAGTGGTTAATTGAGAACAAGTATGCGGCGAGGGGGAAAATTGCCATTAATGGAGGCTCTAATGGTGGTGTGTTGCTCTTATCTCCGAACCTCAAAGCACAGTAATTGTCATATATCAACAGGTCTTCTAGTCTCGGCCTGCGTAAACCGCGCACCCGAGGGGCTTTTTGGAGCTGCTGTAGCAGAGGTTGGCGTTCACGATCTTTTGAAGGTGCATTGTCCTGCCACTTGGTTCTATTCCGCGACTGTACTACGTCTTAACTCCTCCAGTTCGCTGACTTTACCATCGGACATGCCTGGACTTCCGACTATGGCAACCCACATGACCCCCACGACTTTGACTTCATTTATCCTATTTCCCCGGTGCATAATGTACCGGCCAATAAAATCCTTCCACCAACACTGTTGCTAACTGCTGACCGTGCGTGCACTCTCAACATTATGGGAAGCAACGCCTCAGCTATATGATTGATGGCAGATGATGATCGCGTTGTTCCCATGCATTCTTTCAAGCTCGCCGCAACACTTCAACACGTCGCAGGTGGTAATCCGCATCCTCTGCTTCTGCGGCTTGAGATGAAAGCCGGGCATGGTGCAGGCAAGTCAACAGAACTTCGGTGAGCATTCAGCGATGCGATGGGTGCCTTGCAATAATACTGACTTGGCTCGTAGAATTAAGGAGGCAGCGGATAAATGGAGTTTTGTTGCCCAAACTATTGGACTGAAATGGCGAGCAGATGCTGGGAGAACAAAGGCGTAGGGGAACCACACAATTCCATCTGTTGCGATAGATACCTAGACGTGGTAGAAAGTCGAATTCGATCATCTGTGTCGGGGAGTTGGTTCTCGGGAAGGAATGTCAGTTTTAAGCACACGATTAGTCTTGGCTCTCGGTGTCGGAGCTGCGATCGGCTCTGAGTTACAGGTAGAGGATGGTGATATCCGCTGTACGTACCATTCATGTTCTCCGTGACATAGAACCTCCTGAGGATCATGATTGCTTCCTCGCGACAATATCCGTCTGTCGCATTGAACTTCGGGTGCTTTGGGTGTGCGAGGCTTTACTGAAAAGTCAACGCAAGAATGGCATTGGTAAAAATTAGGGGGTGTACCTCTTGTTAACCCCAAGGACACTCCCGCATCCTCCAAATCTCTCATTTGCGCAGCCATAGAACACTCGTTTGATACCCATCTGACGGAGTGCAGAAGCACACATGATACATGGTTCGACGGTGACATAGAGTGTTGTATCAGCGAGAGGGTATGCTCCACTTGCCAGTAAATTAGGGGGCGTCAGAACAGGGTCGGCAAGGATGGCGTCGATGGCTTCGAGCTCAGCATGGCGGGTAGCCTACGTTATAGCCGAGTATTAGTGGATGGGATCCCCGCAGGGATATGCGAAAAATACGTTTCGTAGCTCATTGGTGCGATTCCGGGCCCTCGCAATGACTCTACCACCCCGAACGAAGACGCAGCCGACAGGCACCTCACTAGCCGCAAGAGCTTCCTCGGCCTGCAAATAAGTATGTGCACGCTGACGTGAATGTATGCGCACACCATCTCCATAGCCTGAATCATCCATGCCATATGCTCGTTGGAGGACGACTCATGGACCTCTGTGTCATCCGAAATCATGGTCGAAGTATGAAATTATATGAAATATACAAGTCCACGCCGCCCCCAAATACCGGAACACGCGGACCGCGGACCGCATGCCCAACACGTTGCGCTTCGAACCCCAGCCTCGCGTTCGCTATGCTGCGTCTAATTTCAAACCACATCATTCTACCTCCTTCGCGGGCCATTTTCTTCTCGTCCCACCGATACCCACTTCCTGTCCTCTCTCCTTTCGCTTCTCGGCTTGCATCAAACCTCAAGGGCACACCTCTGATAAACAACGACATTCCGTACAAATATGTTCGCGTCGTTGACCCGGAAACACGCAAGCCTTCACACCCAAGGCTGCTCGCAGAAGTTGTCGACAACCTCGCAACGGAAACCCAATCCAAACACGGGCCGGGACCGTCCAAAATCTTTGTTACACAATTCGCGCAGCTTGTCGCCCTACCCTCAGAAGCTACAGACGGCTACGCCCTTGTGAAAGTCATTGACCGTAAAGAGGCCGCTGCGCGCGAGAAGTCGCAACGCAGAAAGGCGCAGGCGAGCCGCAGGGCAACCGAGGAGAAGGAAATACAATTCGCATGGGGCATCGGATCCGCAGACGTACAACACAAGCTTCGAAAAGCCCGCAAGGAGCTCGAGCGGGGAGTGCGGGTACAACTTGTGTTTGCTCGCAAGGCCACTGGCGGCGCCAGACGTGATTCTAGAAGAGAAACTCACGATGCATTTGTCACGCAAGTGGTCGACGCACTGGTGGATGTGGGGAAGGAGTGGCGGATGCGCGATGAACGAAGGGAGATGGTTGTCATATATCTGCAAGATCTTCAACGTCCTCTTCCTCAAAAATCGATGCTTGCAAAACAGGTGGTGAAACAAGCTGCTTCATCTGATCTCGCTCAATCTGAGAGAGAATAGTTTTACGGATCAGACTCATATGGTTCACATCCATGCTACTTGCTCTCTACATGCTATTACAATCTATTTTAACCCTGCGCCCGCCCTCCGGAGGCGATACGTTCCATATCTGATCCACCCGAGTGGTGCCACCGACGACGCAGAGGTAGGCCTTTCCTTTTCACCGTCGGAATGTGATGTGAGGCGAAACGCGTATGCACTGGTTTTCCGAACGAATACGGCCTTGCACCACAGTCTGTCTTATCTTGCGGCGTAACTCGCTCATCCCGTCCCACAAGCCGAAGCCTAAACCCGATGGGCAGCGCGTACCCTGAGCTCCTCAAGCTCTTAGCAATCTCCTCTAGCTCCGGCGTCCAGCCTCGCTGCTTCCGACCCGTGAGCAACATGTGATGGCGCGCTTTGCGTAGCACGGAATTCCACCGCCAGCGCGAGCCCGGACGGGCATGCCGCGGACGCATCCCTAATTGGCGGCGGATGAGGGTAAGCGCTGCGTTGTAAAACTTCGCATCGGCCCGCGGGGGGGAAGGCGTTTGTTTCCATTTCCGGCTGTCCTTGCGTGCCCGTAAAGCGGCTTGACGTACCTTGTCGGCTGCAAGCGGAAGAGCACGAAAGACCTGTAACCCTTTCCGCATACCCGACAAGACACCCCTCGAGGCCCGTGGACGAAATGGATGTCCTAATTGTTCTGCATAGCTTGACATGCGGTCTACGCGCCAACGTCTCTCTTCTTCTGCATAGAGCTGGAGCATCGTCGTATATGCATGGACGCTTAAGCACCAAGGTGATGTGCCATTACTCTGCAAGCTCTTCGTCTCAGCGGCGCGCGCAAGGGCCCAGACACGCTCTGCGAACCTCCGGAGTCCGGCCTTGCGTAGTGCGTTCAGTGCAACAGCGAAGAAGTGTGGACCTAGGGTCACACCACGGACGACACATGCCTGCCACCTTGTGTTAAGTTCAATGGGTGATGCGGGTTCTTTGGATGGGACTAATTCCGGGATTACGCGTGTGATCAGGGTAGCCACTGCTTCAGGGCGGCCCGTGGCAACGAGATGCGCTATGTAGGAGGTGAGAAGCGTGTTATCTGGCTCGAGAGGTCCGTTTGGCTTTGGGATGCTAAGCTCGCACTTGCGATTATTCTCAAGTAGCTCGCGGATGCGGTGGCAGTGACGTTGAGATTGTATGTCGGCCGAGTATGACTCAAGTTGGGAATTCCGTCCTTGCAATTTTCGGGGTGAGGAATGGAGTATCGATGTCTCTGGCTGGTCTCCAGTTAATTTCCACACGGTCCGCAAAATGCACTCCGCAATGTCATTGCGACGCATGAGAGTGGAACCTCGTAGCAAAATATTGTAGGTGGCCATACTTGGGGCGAGCGGTGGCTCGCGCAATTCCGTCATGTGATGGATAACAAAATTTGCGAGTGTTAGGGAGTGACGATGACGCATCGCATAATTCAATAATGCATTATAAGACTCCAGGTCGAACGCAGGGAGCTGACCAATATTGAGATCAAGAGAACGTCGATCAGAGAGGGAGGAGAGGAGATTGAGTAGTACCCCATGAAAGTAATGATATGCATTGCGCGACTGTCGCTCGCCGGACGGTAGAGTGATCCATACAACTTGTTGGCACCGTGGATAAGTGTACAGAACTTTGATGAGTGTGGCCAGGTTCGTGAATGGGATTCTACGGGCGTCGAGAGCTGAGGCGAGGTTGGCCAGGGCTTGGGATGCTTCGGGGAATAATGGATCGTCTACGTGTACACAGTGCTTCTCCAAGAATTTGGCGACGCTCTGGTATAAAAAAAGCGAACGGCGACGAGATAAGGGTTTGAAACTGCGAGAAGGCACCTCCGGAATTCTTGATTGCACATAGGCGATTGTGTCTTGCGCCCCAACTCTCTCGGCCTCAGCTGTGACGCGAGAACATGCACAGCGAAGGTGGTAATCTTCCAAGAGGAGCGCGAGGAGGAGAGACGCGACTAAGATCTCTCCTTGTACGAGACATGCACGGAGAACACTCTCATACATGCCAGCTGTCCGCTGCCACCGATGCTCGCGTGCACTAGTGAGGAGAAGCACGGAAAGGCGAGTCAACGGGTTCCTGGGCATGACGTTCTGATGCTCCAAAATTCTTGGTCCAAGGGATTGTATCTGGCGTGGTGTACGAGTCCGCAAGCGATCATAGACCGTCCCGGTTGCATCAGGACTTGCGGCGGGGTTCAATTGACGCAAAAGAATGCTGAATGAGAGGGGATGAAGTCCTTCTCCATAAGCCATCATTTGTTCGGCAAGTTTTGCGGCAATCTTGGCCTTACCCGCCCTCAATAGGCCGTGTAAAAGGCAATGTGTAGCAAACCTAGTGGGCACTGAGCGGCCAAAATCGATGGGCATAAATGCTGTTGTGGGGCTACGGAATGGCGGCCTTGATGTGGGTTTGGAGCCAGGCTTGTGGTAATGGTGCATGGACCAACGCAGAGAGTGCCATAGGTGAAAGCTATCCCAGAAGTCACCATGGGCGACAGAGATGCGAACAGCGGCTGCACTGGCACGTGAAATTTGAGTAGATGTCAGCTGATCTACGATAGAGGGTGATAGTGTCGTCAATGATGCGAAAGGTGAGACGGTTGCGGGTGGGTGAGGGTGAGCGAGTGGGTGAGACTGAGCAGGCGACCCCATGATACATGGTGTCGGCTTGTAAGGATGATCTGAAGAAGGATTGAGGTGGGGCTTGGAGCAAAAGTTCCAATGGCCAGGATGGCAGTTTTTCAATCTAAAGGCCTTCCCTCCCGCATTCTGTGCAAACGTGACGGAACGTTTGACGATGATATTGGCCTTCGTCGACCAAATGCATAGCATCCGCGTCTCATCCCTAGATAAAGTCAGTCACGCTCATCCGTGGCAGCACAGAGAAATACCGTACCCAAGCTAGAAAACCAGAATGTCCTGTCGCGATCTGACGCGACGCACAAATATTGTCGACGTGGACGACAATTCCGACACCGGAACGTTCCGGTCCCGGTCACGAAACCGAACATGTCGCGGCACGTGATGTGTGAGCACTGCCGCCTCCGTAAACTCGGACGTGCGACGTACGACATACGACGTACGGGTATTAACTGATCATGAGCTACGAAAGGCACGGCGGTGGTTATGGTGGCGGTGGGCGCAGACGTCGCCGAGGTGAGACAACCGCGTGTTTGTTCCGTTGACTGCAACATAAAAAAACCCATCCAGACGACTACGAGCACCATGACCACAGGCGAGAAGCTCAGGAGTCACCAGACCAGAGACTTAAGGCAGCCGTCATCAAATTTGGCGAAGTGGTTCGTTCTCCGATATTTCGAGTTCGATTGGCTTACCGTCATGGCACGCAGGACGCAGAACAGGAGCTCCCTCAACTCGCAGCCAAACTTCGGTCCCAGGAGCAACCCAGTATCCCCCCAATTGCTGAAGGCTTTCGCTTGGCGTATGCCCTCGTCCTTTTGTAATTTTCAACCACCACTCATCCCCGGATTCAGAGTAACCGAACAACCCTACAAAATTCCATTCTATGCGGCCCTCCTGTATTACCTATCTATTCCCACTGTCAACGAAGACACCGATGTTGGAGAGAGTGTCCCCAGACCCCCTCTCGGCAGGCTAATACTAGATGATTTCTGGAAGGGCTTTCAAGCATATCTGGATAAGCTGGCTTGGCGAGAAACCCGCCTTTGTGTACGCTCTGATGTCCTTTTCTCCTTACTTTGCATCCGGACTCATTTCCACCGAACAGATTCACTTCTTCGCGCATCTGACCGTCACTAATCTCATCTCACCCCAATCGATGCTTGGACTTTTGCAGTCATTCACCGCAGTCCTGGATGAATTTGGCGTCTCCAATGGACGGGCGAAACGGGCGGCACGTTGTGCAGCAGAAGGGTTAATGAGAGTGTGTGCTACCTTATCCTCCGTACTGCCGGCCAAGATCTGACGGTGTTCAAGGCCGGCCGGGTGCTCAAGGAACACTCCGCGGCTGCAGTCATTGAGATGATTTCTAGTATCCAGGCATACAATGATTCTGTGAAGACAGCCAAGTGGCTTGTCCATCCTCTTGCTCACCTTCATTCTTTGGAGGTGTCCACTGAGCACGCTGACGAAGTATGCGGAATTTTCTATATGTTCTCATGACGTTTGTTTAACAAGCTGTAGATCCTTGATTCCGCGGTTTCCGCTCTCAAAACCCTTGATCTTTCGGACTTTGTCGATGCTTCAGGTATCTTTCCACAACCCTATGCAGCCATGAGCACATCAACCGTCGTCCCCTTCGACCTTCCTTCTGTTCTCGTGCCCCCGGAGGTCATTGAGCTTGAAGCTTTATCTCTAGATTCTAGTGAGGACGCACCGGTCAAAAAGGAGGAGTGGCCCGAGTGCATGCTCCGCTTATTTGATAACGATGTATACAGCCTCATCGATTTTTTTTCGCGTCAAATTGACACATCTTCGCTGTTCTAGATTACAGCCGACCCAAAGACGCCCGCAGGTTACGCAGTACGCGCTGACTTGCTCGATATCGTCGAAATCTTCGAAGTCAATCGCAAGGAATGCTCACGACTTCTTGTTGAGTATCCTAAATGGACTGTAAAGGGCACTTTCAAGCCTCGCCCTGGTGACCCAACTGACACACCTGACCGCATCCCGGTAGCGGGGCGTGACTGGCAACTCGAATCCACACTTATTGAGGTAATGTGCCTTCTTCGCTGAACCTACGTTGCACGTCGCTAATTGACATCTGGGTCAACCAGACAATTCTTGGCTCACAGTTCCTCCTGCCTGACTCCCCCATCAAACCGATATATTACATGGCTCTGATCACTGAGCTTTGTAAACTGTCTCCGCAAACTGTCGGACCTGCCGTTGGAAAGAGTATTCGCAAGATTTACGGTTATTGTGCAAATGGCCTTGATGTAGAAGTACTGCGTCGTTTTGCGGAATGGTTCTCAGCGCACATGAGCAATTTTGGGTTTCAATGGGTTTGGAAAGAATGGTTCGTCCCTTCCTTTCCACCAATTGTCAAGGGTGTTTAGGATGGACAGGGTCCCAGATCTGGCATTGCCGATGCAGCACCCAAAACGCGTCTTTGTGAATCGGGCACTGGAACTCGAGATTCGGTTATCATACTACGATCGTGTATTGAAGACGCTGCCACAACCCTTCCAAGAGCCATCAGCTGGTGCCATGCCTGATCAAGCCCCGGGACCCACCTATGAGTATGAGGATCCCAGTATGTTGTCCCATTCCTTTCATTGTTGAGGTCGCCTGCATCACCTTTTCTAGTGTCACCACATTATGACGCTGCGCAGGGCATTCTCATTCAGTTACGCAGTCGCACGAAGCCCGAGGATGTCCTTGTGCACCTCGACATGGTGAAAAACAACCTAGCAGAGACGGCTGACGTCAATGATCCTGACACCCTCATCCGGTCTATCACTATCCAATCACTGCTACACATCGGCGCCCGTTCCTTTTCACATTTCCTTAACGCTGTTGAACGCTACCTAACTGTGCTACGCGCGCTCTCCGGGTCACCAGAAGCTAAGGAGCATCTCCTTGAGCTTGTCGCTAGCTTCTGGCAACGGTCTCGCCAGATGGTGGGTATTGTGTTTGATAAGTTAATGCAGTACCAGATTGTGGAACCCGCGGATGTCGTGGGGTGGGTGTTCGCGCACAGTTCAAGGGGTCTCAATTGGGACCTGTTGCGCAGCGCGGTCGATAAAGCGAATGGACGTGTCGTAGTGGCTAGGCGGCGTGTCGCCACACTTCGGAAGGAGGACGACGATGCTCACGCGCAGGCCAAGGCCAAGGCAAACGGTGGTGTCGCGGATGCGGCGGGGATGGAAGTCGACGCCGAAACCATACACGGTACCCGTGGGGTCCACTGATCTGAATCGCTTGTAGCGCTGACAGGGGAATTTCAGATCCGCAGGTGGCACAAGCAGAGGACTCACCACAACTGGTATCAGCTCTCAAGGCCTACGCAGCCGTGTCACGCGAACAAAAATCGACCCTAGCACACGTGCTCGAAGGGTTCGTGCACACTCTTCACACGTCATCGGACGCATCACGACGCGTCATCGCGGCGGGTTCGTGGGACGGACACACGAGCTGGAGGGACGAAGAGTGGGTGGCGTGGCAAACTTGGATGTGGTACAAACACTTCTGCCGAGTGGTACGGACAACGTTGTGGATTATCTGGCGATGGATAGCTTATTCGCCTCTCACAGTACTCGCCGTACCTGCGCAGTTTTGTCGCCACCCTTACCGCAGTCTCGTTTGCTTCACTGGAGAGCTCGAGCGACGAGGTGTCAGTGCTGATGAAAAGGATATGGCGCGTGGCGACTGGGCAAGAATGAGTGGATAAATTAGTGCACGTGACGAGGCGTTGTTTATCGATGTTTGTTTTGAGCGAGCGGGCGTGAACAACGTGTTTTGTGTTTTGTGCTGCAATCAGGTCCGGGTCGACGAGTCTCTCTCTGATCTCTCTCTCTCCTGCCATCCCCCATGCCGCCAAAGTGTGAACCCCTCTGCCGCTTCGACGACAGGTCAGTCCAAGCACACATCGCAACTTCGCACCCCCCCCAACTCATCCACCCCCACGTGTAGGCTCTACTTTACCACCTTCCCTCATCCACCCCCCAAACAGGAGGCCCTCAACGATCCCGGTTCCCAGCTGGAACGAGTCAATGTCCGCGGAATACGCACACCTCCCTCCGAACCCTCGGAACCGACGATGCACTATTACTTCACCATCGATGATCAACTCATGTACATGTCCTTCTTTCAAGACTGGGGCCCCCTCAACGTCGCCATGGTTTATAAGGCCTGCATATATATTCATTCATTGCTTATTGTAAGTGGATCCCCACTCTACGAGTCGCAACGCCCCGTATCCTGTGAACCACCTCCGGAAGAGCGAGACACCGTACAGAATATCTCGCACACTCCCCACTCAATATACCCGCCATCATCTCTAGCTGTCCTAGGATGCGAGGGGTACTGCAGACAGGGGGCCACTAATACCGCAACCCCTCTTCTTGGGTTGTTTCCTCATCCCGCGCCGAACCACCGGTCTCGTATATGGTTCACATTTGATACTCATACTGCATTTCCAGGACGAAGACCTCGCCTCCCACCGCCTAATTCTTTATACATCCGATGACCCCCAGCGGAAAGCTAATGCTGCGCTTCTTATCGCTCTCTTCTCGGTACATCTTACTTTCGCATTTCCCGTCTTCCCCATCTTACTCTCGCTAGCTAATCGTACAACAGCGCGCCCCCTGGGAAGCCTTTCAGCCCATCGCCGAGCTTGAGTTCATGCCATTCCGTGATGCCGGCCGCGGGCGGTCCGATTTCAACCTCAGCATTCAGGACTGTCTTTGGGGAATGTATAAAGCGATGCAGAACGGCCTATGCGACCTTAACGAATTCGACATCAACGAGTACGAGTACTACGAAAAGGTCGAAAATGGTGATTGGAACTGGATCTCTCCCCACTTTATTGCCCTAGCATCGCCTATGGACCCTGCATGGATCAAGAACCAGAAGGACGCGAAAGAACAGGCCTCATCCACAGGGGCCCTCATTTCTCCCGCAAAAGGTGTCAAGCAGCGTGAGCTCGCGCTGCAACGGAAGCTACCAACGCCGTTCCAGAATTGCCTCGAATACTTTGACCAACACAATGTCAAGATCGTTATCCGGCTGAATAATCCATTGTATGACCGCCAGACGTTCCTCGATCGAGGAATAAACCATATGGAGCAGTATTTCGATGACGGTACAAATCCGTCAGACGAGATCGTACGACGGTTCATCGATGTCTCTGACGAGATCATCCAGGCCGGTGGGGTTGTGGCAGTTCATGTGAGTACTGCACACCTCGAATCCAAATTGCTACCGACTGATTTCGTGAGCGAGCAGTGTAAAGCTGGCTTGGGTCGGACTGGCACCCTTATTGGCGCTTATCTCATCTGGAAGTATGGGTTTACCGCAAGTGAAGCGATCGCTTTTATGCGCATCGTGCGTCCCGGATGTGTCGTTGGCCCACAGCAACAATTCATGTACGTCAAGCAACTTGAGTGGGTAAAGTGGGCAGCTGCAGACGAAATGCGACGAAATCAAGCAGCCACGGCACTTGCTGCTGCTGCCATTGTTGCTCCTGTCACTCCGCCGGCCGAAACCGACACAGAGAACGTACCCATGGACGTTGCCCCCGTCGTTACCACAGTGCCCACCGTGCCGCCGGTCACCCCGAGTAAACATGTTGCCGCAGCTTCAGCCCGCGCGCGCGCAGCAGCTCCTCCAGGACAACCCCGCAAAACCCCGAACGCGAAACGAGTCGCTGCCGAATCATCCGATGACGAAATGGGAGATGAGAGCGAAGATGTTCTACCGGCTCTCGGTGCCGCACTGCCTCCTACACGCCGTAAATCCCGTACGCTCCCCAAGACAGGTGTTGCCAAGCTCACTGCCTCCGAGCAACGCCCAACCCGGGTGACGCGCTCAGCAGCGGCAGCGGCATGCAAACCTGGAAAGATACTTAGCACAGCCGCGAACAAGGCAAATGTAACCGCACCACCGAACAAGATCCCGAGGCTTGCGAATGCGACGTCAGTGCGCGTCCCGCATAAATTGCCCAATATTCCCACACCCGCCCCGCGCCGCACTGCGCGCCCAGCGTCACCTTCTCCGTCGAGACTCCCTACGCTTGTCCCAAAGCGTCCTGGACATGGACATCATGCGTCTGTTAGTAATCTCAGCAATGTAGCCCTCAAAGGCCCCTCGTCACGGGCCAATGCCAACGAGTGGATGAAGAACGGCGTAAATGCCGTAGTCAAGCCTGGAAACAGCAAGGGCGAGCGGCCAGGCCTACGGAGCGTGAGGCGTCGACGCAGCAGCTTTAGCGCGGCAGATGTCGTCGCATGATCCCTCACTTCACCCTCGCAGCTTGGGCTTGGACTCGATTTATTATTCATCTGTTTTTGCTATGGTCCGTCATCACGCATGGTTTGCAGCATCGCCCTTTGCATGGACTTCCCATCAACCACTATCCCCCTCGACCTTCACCTTCATCAACGACATTCCGCATCTCATTCATTTTCATTTCATCCTATATATTTGTTTGTCACATTTAGCTCTGGTGACCATTTGATTTGGACCGCATGTACGTACTGGCGAGGCATCTGAGATACCGCTCGTGTGTGATACCTGATCACGATCATAGACTTGGGTTCGGAAGCGCCGCTGTGGACTACAAACGTGCTGTTAAAAATATTGTAAAGACACGGGTCTGTCTATAGAGGTTGTTCTGACACCTTTAGATACAGTACTAGCAATGACTCGTACTATGCACGGAGGCGTTTAGTTTGTTTACATGGCAATATCCACAGATGTACAATATTATTTACATTACAATGAATTTCCTATTTATCATATCATCAGAACAACACCAATTATTCAGTTTTGCAATTCTAGGATTTTACCTTCTTCTGAAATGCTTTTGTTCTGTTTTCCTTTCCGGTCACTTGAGCACTTGCACTTCATGCTTCATGCTTTGTATGATATTCACATGCTCTACAACCGATGTATCCATACGCATTCCTCTATTTCTTCTACGGCACTACCCCACGTGCAGAATATTTGTGTACGCACTCGAAAAACCACCTGAGATCGTCCGGATCAACTCCAGGTGTGATGCCATGTCCGAGATTTGTGATCCACCCTTTCGGCGGACTGCCTCCGGCACGAAATGCAGCACACATGCGACGCACGCCATTCTCGATCGCCTCGCGTCCGCCGTATAGCACGGTAGGGTCAAGATTTCCTTGCAGTGCTTTATTCGGTACCGCTGTACGCGCGTCCGCCGGCACGATACACCAATCTAGGCCAAGTACATCGTAGCCAGCCGCCGCCGCCGCGGCAACAGATACGGGGGCGTTTGCGCCCTTGGCGAAAAGAATGAGAGGAACTGGGGGAGATGGCTCTCCGCAAGGCGTGCACGGACGGATGTGGCGATATGGTGGAGTGGCGGAAGCGCAAACTCTGCAAAGTCGTCTGGGGAAAGCTCGCCCGCCCACGAGTCAAATACTTGCAGCAGCTATTTTTTATTGGGTATCACGATCGTTGTCACAATCAGGAAAAGGGGGTGATGGGTGATGGGAAGGTGTGTGTGGGTGAGAGCGCTGGATCTGGAAGGTGCGTGGAGCTCACCTGAGCACCAGCGTCGACTTGGCCGACGAGAAAGTCGACGCAGACGTTTGCGATGCGAGCGAGGAGCCTCTTGCTCTCCTGCGGATACTTAAACAGCCAAGTTTTGGCTTTTTGGAGCGACTTTGAACCGCCCCCCTCGACCATGTACGAGAACAGGGTCCAGGGAGCACCGCAAAAGCCAATAAGCGGGACCTCGCCACGGAGCCCGTGGCGCGTGCGCGTGATGGCGGCAAAGACGTACTCGAGCTCCTTGTGCACGTCGACGTGCTCGCGCAAGCGCGCGATATCCGCGGGCGTGTCAAGAGGTGAGGGGAAGTTCGGCGCGGGGTTCATGAGGACCTCCATGCCCATGGCTTGCGGGATGACGAGAATGTCGCTGAAAATTATCGCAGCGTCGACGAGTCCCATATATCGCCTTATTGGCTGGAGCGTCACCTCGCACGCAAGCGAGGGCGTCCGGCACATTTCAAAAAACTCGTGCTCGGCTCGGACAGCGCGGAACTCTGCAGGCAGGTATAGGTGGGGACTCGGTTAGTACAGAACGATGTTTCAAAGGGGGCTCAAAACATGCCAGGGAGATAGCGCCCCGCTTGTCGCATGACCCAGACTGGCGCACGCTCGGTTTCTTCTCCTTGAGAATGACGACGTGGGGTTATGGAAGGAATACGAGAGGACTATGCGGGGACACACCTCTTGCCGCCCTGAGAATGAGATCATTCTTCAAGGGCGGAAATTTTTTGTCGAGGGGCTCGACTGGATCCCAGTCTGGTGTTTCAACAACCATGGCTCTGGCGTATTATTATATATGCCCGAGGGGTCACTTGTCCCGGGGTCAGGATATTGAAAGGAATCGAGAAGGGTCTGACTCACAGATGGTTCAGTTGTTGAGAACGACGGTGCGTTGGTCTCGGCCAAAACTCGCCTCCCTTGTGCACCCGCACCCGACATCGGCCCGTGGCCGTTCATAATTCCGTTCCCGGCTTGCTCTTTGCCTTACTTACTGTGCAGAATAGACCAGCGGCCTCAACCAGACAACCAGAAGAGAACGAGGAAACACCCGCGACCCTTGAATACACGTCCCAGGTGCCATGATTTCTGGTGCAAGCCACGATAGCCGAATCAAGACAAGCGGAATATATTAAGCATATTTATAGAACGTCGCCCTCGCTCACACGGACGTCAGTATCAACATTCTACATTCTACGCCCTCACGCCCTCCTCCCGTTCACAATCTGTCCCTCAAGCACCTTTCGCTTTAAGCGCAGCATCAACGATCTCCGTCATGGCGATGACAGCCTCGTCCTCCTGACACTGTCCCACGAGTTGCAGGCCGATTGGTGCGTTTTTAAACGTCTCAGGCGAGTCATCTACCCGAAGTCAACAATCAGCGTGGGACAACCACGGGAGGCAAATTAGCTCATACAAAGCTTGTATAGTCTCTGGTCCTCTTCGCTCAGGAATTGATGCGCGGGTTTGGGTTGGTCAAGTATAGGATCTACACGAGTAACGGGGAAAGCGCAAGCTGGATAGTCCAACACATTCCATATTGACGTATACTCGACGCTGCTGTGGAAAGAGTTGGCGTTGTGACTGGGTAGGTGCAAGAATCGGCACGCACGTGTTCTTCCCGTGGCGAGGAGGTGGAAACGGCGCGACCGGAGAGATGATAGCATCCACTGGGCGCCCAGTCGATGTTGATGCTCTTGTACCTTGCCAGTGATCAAGATACTCTTTCCGCAGCGCTGCCCGCCCCTTCTGAACTTGAAAAAGCTCAAAGGCGGAGATGCTCGTGTCTTTGATATACATGTCAACTTCTGTCTCAGTTCCCAGCATACTCTTCAGAATGGGCTCGCCAGTTTGGGACGTGACAGCCGCGTAGTCTTCTTGTCCAGCTGCCCCCCAAATATCTATCTGTGGAAAGATAAGCAGACCGCATGCAACTACATCAATTTCTGCCCTCACAATTGCCTTGTATATATCGGCATGTTTATAGGGTTTCCAATCAATGACTACGAGGCTGTCTGTCAGTGACCACTTTGAGAGATATGAAAACTATGTTTACCATCATGCCCTGCGGCAGTTAGTGCTTCCCTTGTCATTTCAAGGGCGCGGATGATGGGAGGATGAGGGACAGTAACGCCGTCGTTCCAGAGGATGCCGAAAGTGAGCTTCTTTCCACCACCGTGCTCTACGAGGCGATATTCATCCTCATTCCAATGCTTCCTGGAAGAAAGGGGGTCCCTCAACCAGGGCTTTGAGCCAATGACAGCCTGCATGAACAACTTTATGGCAGCAAGATCTGTTGACAGTGGTCCAAGAACCGACGGGAAGGAGTCCAGGCCTTCCAGCGAGTTGACTGAGCCCTCATATGGGATGCGGTGGTAAGAGGGCCGAAGGCCGTATATCCCATTCATCGACGCCGGGATGCGGACTGAGCTAATAAAATAAGTAAATGCAGGCAGACCATTAAAAAGGGGATAGAAATCTTCACCCTCCAAGGTCAGAACCAACTCCGAGGATACTCCCCCCGAGTCGCAGTAAAGCACCCTCACCGCCAGATGACCCACCGCAGGTCAAGGTACGATTGGCAGGGTTCACCGTCCTGCCGAACACCAAATTGTAGGTTTCCGGCCACTAATTACGAGAGTCAGAGACATCGGAAATGAGCGGATGTGAGCCGAACCATGAGCGTTTGTGGCACGTTAGTACGAACGTACAGGACGGCGCCGCATTCGATCAAGATCTCTGTAAGAGAGGCATCACGTTCGGCCACTTTACCGATCCATGAGACGTATCCTGGAACACCCAAATGCGTTTTCAAGTGACATGACAGGGTCCATGGCTCACGTACCCATAGTTGTCTCCAGCCCTTTGATACATATTTGGTCCTTGAGAGATATTGGGAGGCCATGAAGTGGGCCGACGACTTCCCCGGTCGATGTTAACATTTCATCGAGCCAGGCGGCCCTCTCGAGGGCCCTGACGATGAAGACTTCCGTGAGGCAGTTGGTCTGAACGTAGATAAAGCTTCAGCCAGGTTGGAAAAGGAGTCGACGAACATACAAGTTGATGGGCGATGATCGCCCTTTTGCAGAATGCCGTAGTGACTTCGACGGAGGACCACTCTCCAGTCGCGAGCTTGTTGAGCAGGGTAGCGACTTGGCTAACCCCCGTAATCTCCAACTCGCGCGCCGATAAGAGACCACACTTGGGAGGAAAGTCCGTCACGTCTAACACATCACTGGCGGGTGGTGCGATCAACCATTCCTTCGGAATGGACGCAGTTTGGCGGGCTTTCTTTTCTGCAGCGAGTTCCTGCCAGGTTGTCGACATGGCCAAGTGTCGCAAAGATAAGAATCAGACTCAGCCCTGGACGCATAATCTTCGGCGGTGCCACCGCATGGTCACGGTGTTAAGCGTTAAGCGCTACTGTAAGCCCCGGGATCTCGTCTCGTAACACCTTGAGACATTCACGTCACAAACAAATTACGACAGGGGAGGATATAACCAGTTCATAGTATAGGCGGTATTATAGAATGACTGCGACTGCAAATGACGTCTACCCTGCCACCTGTACTAGTAAGGTGTCACCTGTGGCCAATTCCCCAGTCTTTTCTTCGAAAGGGGAATTAATGAAATCCCCAACGAGGTTTTCGAATATTGTTGCATCAATCTTCAACAGTCTCATGTATTCCTGCGCAATTTTTTAATGGTTTTGGGTCCCGTAGTCTGAGAACGCGAGAACTACTCACAATGCGTACAGATGGCGCGGCCTCCCACAGCTTGACGCACACAGCCCTCAACGCACGACATAGATCTTCCGATTCTGCAAAGTCTCATTATGACTAGACTGCAAAAAAGTTAACATCAGAGCGCACCTTCATCCGCCTTCTTTCCATCATCCCACAGCACGACCCAGCATTTGGCCACACCCTCGACGATAGTGCCTTTCCAATTCTCTATACGACGACCGCATTCTTGTATGACTGTCCCTAATGCATGTAGGGAGGACAGCTGCAGTGTTTTTCGCGGCTTCTTGTAAGGAACTGGGTGGAGTGGGTGCGTGAGTTGCGGAACCAACGCCTAGCATTTGGTCATCATCTGCGTGGCATTTTGGAGGTGTGAAGATGTACCTTCAGATACCGCGTCGCGCCTATCCCGAGAGCGTGGACGACGACGGGTAATGCGTCGACACTCGCCTCAATTGCCTCCGCATCCTCCGAGCAATACATCCAGACACTTCCGATTATGCCGTCACCCAAGAGCGCGCAGAGCTGGGTAAAGGCCTGTTCAGAACCAGGCTGCGTCGTGCGCTCGATCAAATTCGCCGCGGCAGGGATCGCCGTGCGCAGTATAGCGGGCGTATGCGGTGAATGAAGGAAGGTGAGAGCACGATTCAGGGACTATATGTCTGGTCAGAGAAGGTGCCAGATCCAGACATAAAAGTACGAAATCACACAGCGAGAATGAGCTCGGATATCCCGGTACGGTTGAGAAGCGGAAGCGGCGCATGTTCGAGCATTGCATCGACGACTTGGATGCCTAAAAGCTTGTACTTTGCTTCGAAATCATCCAACAGTGTCATCACCGGGGGCACGATGAGATGCCACAAGCGCTCATAGGCATCAGTCTACCGTGATGAAAGCTCAGTGTGGGCCGAGGCCGGGACACATGCACGCACGCACATCGATTCGTTGCACACACCAAAGAAGAACGTTTCCTATCCCAGGATGTTCCTTCCATATCTGTCCTTCGTATGCATCCTGGGCAGCCGCATATCCTCCGGCAGTGCGAGGTAGCTTGCGGTTGCTTTCGACGTTAAGCATGGGATGGGGGTTTGCTCGGAATATCGGCTTGATATGTTCCGCTAAAACTTCTTCTAAGAGAAGCAAAGAGGGTTCTCTCTCCAACGCCAGTATTTCTGAGGTATATGGGGTTAAGTGGCTTTTCGGTCGGGGCGTACGTCGAGCGCTTGCCAGATGATAGGGCACGTATGTCCTCAGAGGTCCAGTCGCCATCGCCCTGGAATCTCGCGCAGGTGTAAATGACATCCGATTTTCGAATCTCATCCCGCTTGTCCACAAGGAGTCCACGAAGGTCCTTCAGCGCATCCAAAGCGTTGGCCTTCCATTCGTCAAGCTGGGCAATGGCGTTTTTGTCTTCCGAGATCTCATACCGTCCAAAATCGGAGGGCACACGAAGATTGTTTAGAAGCGAGCCAACATCTTGAGGTTCTTCGTCTACAAGCTCGGATGAAATTGCCATGGGCGCTGGGCGCTGACGGAAAGACCGAACGTCGTCAGGCTAAGATGACAAATATCCCCAAACACGGATCGTTCCTTCAATTGTTCCTCTAATATAAATAGATGGTGGACATGTGTAGATACCCCCAGTACGTTGTGTTAAAAACGACATGTACAGTAGCTTTAGGTCACAGACATTGTCTTTTGCCAGCAGGAAGTCTTATTCATGGCATTCGTTACAGCTGTAAAAGGCGCACATCAGTTCATCTCAATCGAGGTCGAAAAAGAGACAATAATACTCTGAATAAGAAGGACAGCTGGAGATGCCGCAAGTCAGTTGTGCTACAGTCTCAAGGAGGTCAGAACGTACGTCTTCCGGAGTGAGCCGGCCCATCGCCTGCAATGACATGGGAATCAGCGATATCGCCCAGCGTAGCTAGCCATGAAACACGCACAGAGTCATCTGTAGAGAGGGTGGCGTCCACCATCGCTGACTTCTTCTCTTGTAGCTGTACGATGCGACTCTCGATACTATCCTCGATGACAAGTTTGATGGCTTGCACGGGTCTACGCTGGCCGAGCCGATGAATGCGATCCATGGCCTCTATATGTGACGGTGAGTTGGGATCACATACAACGATGCACATTCACTCACGAAATTCGACCTGTCGAGTCGGTGCGACATTAGGTATGGTCAAGAATCAAGGTCGGCGGGGAGGAGGACGGGAGAGACTAACCGCTGGGTTCCACCAGCTATCCATGAGGTACACACGAGAAGCCTCCGTCAAGTTGAGTGCCACACCGCCAGCCTTCAGACTGACGAGGAATACGGTGACATTTACGTTATTCACTAAGAGAAATCAGCACTTTATACCACAATCATAGGAGGGCGAGGGCGTAGGAAGGAGCTCACTGAAATGCTGAATGGTGGCATCCCGCGCTTGCGGACTCATTGTGCCCTCGAGCCGACAAATCTGATGGTCCCAGTTAACCGACGTTCGAACCGACGAAAGAATCGATTCACCGAGAAGCCAGCACGCTGCAGCCGGAACGCGATAAGGTCCAAAAAGTTGACAAACTGGCTGAATACAATGCTTTTCGTGGTCGCGTCCTGGTTGCGCAGATTGCTCAGCTCTTCTATTAGAGCTTCTATCTTTGAACTCGATCGCCATGTGTTGATGTCTAGACGGCCAAGAATGCCCTGACGCGCGCTGGCTGGTATTTCCAACTCCAAGGCCGGTGCCTCGAGATCAATTGTGAGGACGAGGTGACAAACCGGACAAGCGGGCTACGCCCCGTGCCAGTCAGCGTGGCAGCGTAAACAATACAAAGCATCGATCTTACATGCGCCTCGATAGATGTATTCAGGTACTGTTTGATGCACTCGCGGTCAAAAATGTGCCGACATTTTGCCTGGATGGCATCCTCCGCGATGTCGTTGCATAATCGGCACACTGTGGCCTCTCCTTCTTGTTCGCCGAACTTACCAGCACTGTTCTTGCCGCGGATTACGAGATCGGGGTGGCAAGCCATTTGGCGCATGCGCGTAATCAGACTGAAGATGTTTGAATAGTCTGTAGTTACCCCGGTGTGATCAAGTGATACCCGAATTGGAGCACAAGACTCACTATTGAGCAGCGTCCCAGCGTCCACGTATGTGCTGAATTGCCGCTTTGCATCCGAAAACAGACTAAGGTAAAGTTCCCTTTCCTCCGGACTGAAGTAATCGCGCCGCACAATGACCACGCGCGGCGGGAGACCCAAATCGTCCGCCCGCTGGATCTTTGTTCGCCGCAGCATAATCCGGTCCAGCAAAATGCGCAGCTTTTTGAATGCGACCGCGCCTAAGTCTTGCATTCCGTGCTTCTGAATGGGGGTGAGGATTTCGTTGTTCCAGAAACACGTGTGCGTCATAGGGCTATGTCCGCAACCTGAACATAGATCAGCGAAAGGGCAACAATAAAAAAAACTGACAGCAGACGCACTATCACATGACCGCTTATCGCTGAACCTCCAGTGTAGGGACTTGCAATCGCACTTCTTACCTGAGAACAATTCGCTTCACATGGAGATACAGCGCGGGGGCATGACGCACAATAATAATGCGAAAAGGGGTCGCAGCCTAGGAACCTGATCAAACTGTACAATTCGCCCACTCGATTCTGGAGTGGCGTCCCGGAAAGGCACCAGCGGTACTTCGCTTTTAGTTCAAATGTTGCCTTCGCTGTATTTGTGGATCGCTCTTTTATGTTATGAGCTTCATCAAGCTAGAGTGGGACAAGTCCGTAAGAAGCATTGCGGCAAGCCTGCACATCCACGCACGACAACACGTTCCCATTCGACACCGTGGAGGGGGGACTTTTCCTTTATGATTGTACCCTTGCGTTTAAAGCCCGTCTGTTGCTTGCGGAAGCAGCTCTCGACCACGGCGTACGTGGTAAGGACGACATCGTATTTCTTCAACTCCTTCGGGTCAGTGATGCGCAACGCACCATGCCAAACGAGTACATCCATCCCAGATGTGTGCGTGTCTATCTCATTGCGCCACTGCATGATCGCAACTGTCGGACTGTGAGGTTAGGGGTAAGGCCACGATATCCGTACGCATCTTCAAAACGGAAGGAAAGAGAGAGAATACGCACGCGACAACCAGGTTGGGCTTCGCTGAGCCCGATACCATGAGAGCGATCATCTGGATCGTCTTACCCATCCTGCGGTACCGTCAGCTCACAGTATGAGCACCTGACAGTGCCAGCTTACCCCATCTCATCCTACCAAAAAGTCGGGTAAATGTAAGGACCATTTCTGGAAAGTGCACGCCGAACTAACCGCAAGAAGACCACCAGAATACTGTCCGAATTCTTGCTTACGCATCCAGTAGAGTGATTCTTGTTGGAAAGGCAGGAGAGTTACTCTGAGCCCCAAAGGCTGCTCCGCTTTTTGTGGCGCTACAACTCCAATAGCTGCTTCGAGGTCACCCCAGGCATCGCGAAGCTCAGGGTGATGCCTGTGCAGCTGGATTGTTGATCTCTCTGACTGCGCCAGAAGCGAGTCAGTTCCAAATGGATAGAATACAATATAGAAATTGCTTGCAAGACCTACGTGGGTCAAACGTCTGCCAAGTCGATACTCTAACGTCCTCATCTCCTGCTTTTCCAGGCGGGTGAGTTTGCGAGCCTCTCTTCGCGCAGAGAAATAGTCATGATGGGTGCCGTCGGCGTCATGTTGGCTTCTCCCTTGGCCCTTGTTTCTGCTTCTACTGCTGACTGGATTCGTTCTCACCCTCTGCGCAGGGGGTTCATCTTCCAAATCGGAGTATACCACCACCTCATCCTCGAAGTCACTATCGGGGACTACCGAATCAACCTCGAACTCTCGCTCCATGACAATGCGAGACTCCGCGACTGCAGCAGCCGCCGCAGCACGCCTGGGAATGTTGCGACCAGTAGAGCCGGTGCTTGCCGACGCACCTCCATTCACCATATCCCGGGTGGAGGATTTCATGGCAGCGCAAGTCATGATCGCTGCTGCCTCCTCAAGATCAATTGAATGTCTGACAGCAGCGCGAGACGCCCCCTTGTGGGGCAACTTGCGGCCGTTGCGGAGAGTGACGTCCTCGTACTCTTCGTCCTCGGAATCTATCTCGATGTCCTCGAAATCTGGGTCGTCGCCATCTGATTCGCTTTGATGAGCTTGTGGCTCGCCATACTCGAGGCCACCTTCGGAGTCCGGAACGACGTCATCCTCAAGCCCGTCCCCGAAATTGGAAGATGCCCTTCCCTTGCCCTTATCCTTCGAAGTCTTGAGATAAGCGATAACGATCAGCCGAAGATCCAGGGCAATACCCACACTCACGTTTGCAGACCGAAATGGGATCTCAACGTACACCGATTTCGCGAAGGCACGTCTTTTTGTGGCAGGTTTGGTAGAAACCGATAGATCGCCGTCCTCGCTCTCAGTAGACCTCTTCCGGCGGATTCCCGTTGACCTCATGACCCTTTCGGTGGCTTTCATTTGTAAATTGGACTCTTCCTCATCTTCGGCACTCGTGACAGGGGTACCGACGGTAGAACCCGCATTGCTGTTGGAAAAGGGCAAAGAGGAGACACTTGCAGAGGTTGTGGAAGCTTCATTTCGTCGTGTTGTAGCCCTCGCACTATCTCTTGCCATTGTGCCCACTATGAAGGCACGGTTGACGCTTCTTGCCAGACGAGACACGGACAGAGGTTTATTCGCAGGTCGGTGGACAAGGGGAACAACGTGGTGGTGAAACTTGAGTCGAAATTTCAAATCCGAAACGCGACCGAAACGCGCGGGCTTTGCCCGGCAAATCCCGTCCTATGCCACAGGCGCGTTGTGCCCCGGCGTCCGTCCGACATGCCGGCCGAGGCGATCAGCCGGAGTGCCGTGAGCGCTGGAGGGCTGAGCGCTGAGCACACGACTCACGAGCTCAATTGAAAATGGACCGACTTTGCGCGGTCGTGGAACGACCCTGCAGACTGCCTCCAGCGGCGGCTTCATTCTCTCGATCGGATCCCAGTCCCAGATATGGACGCAATGCGCGGTCCATGGATTAGCCTCGTGCGAGTCCATTTCATATTCAGGAACTCAAGCACCCTTCCGTGCCTACTGGTGCCACTCCACGTGTGGGCACCAGTGGGCCAGTGGGACACCTGACCGGCCTGACCACCCATGCTTCTCAGGTCTCAGGTAATGGCCAAAAGCCCGCGGGCGCTGATGACTTTCAAGCGTGGCACACTTTGAGCCGCAAGGCCGAGGCGTGCCTCCCGCACTCGATGTGCGTGTGCGTGCACCTGTAAATTCCGCACGGAATTTGCCTTCTCTCTGGAAGTCTCATGACCCATGACCCTATTCTCGGAGAATGCGTTGTAACCACATCGTTGACGGTTTTCCAAAATCGAATCCTCCTACATTCACTCCGAGGTTTAGATATGCCATTTTAGTACCATGTTGGATAAATCTTATCAGTGAGAGCCGGGCATGAGCAGTCAAGCATGTGGAAACGAAGGCTATGTCTTAGATACGGAAACTATGTCTGGGATACACAATTATTCTAATCCGAACGGGGAAACATATGACCTATAAGGTGCCAGCAATGTTCTGTTGTTGTTCTGACACGCGTCAACGCATCAGCGCATCAGCGGCCAATCTGTATACTCGCTGCTATCTTGTCGAGTATCAAACCCTGAACCGTACCGCACGATCAGATCTGCTATCACGTAAGGAGACTGGGAGCGGGACGCTAACCTTGCTCGATTACTTCCTGACCCACTTGTGGATTATATACCTCGGTAGGTGCAGGTAAACCGCCACGACCGGCGCCCGCGACGCCCACACCTATGAACGAAGTTGTGGGTCCCGTTCCCATGCCGCGCCCACCTCGCGCAGGCTGCTGTCCGGCTTGTGCTGGCTGTGCCGGTGCGACGTACGCTGAAGGTGATTGAGAGCTTGAGCATCCCTACATACTGAGCGAAGAGAACATACCTGGCTGTGCTGTCGGCTGCTGCCAGTTTTGCGGCCATACTGTACTCCCCCCATAACTAACATGGGACTGGGGTGCCTGGGGTGCCTGGGGTGACTGGGGTGACTGGGGTGGCGGCTGCTGGTATTGGTGCGTCGAGTGCGTCTGGTGTACCTGGGGCGTCTGGTGCGTCTGGCGCGCCTGGGGCGTCGGGTGCGTCTGGTGCGCCTGGGGAGTCTGGTGCGTCTGGTGCGTCTGGTGTGTCTGGTGTGTCTGGTGTGTCTGGTGCGCCTGGTACGCTTGAGGTGGCTGTGGCTGGGTGTATGCCGATGCCGGTTGATAGGTCAGCGATTCCTGCGGGGTTGAGGGTCCTGAGAACGACGAGTAATGTGCTGCATATGATGGGCCACCAGCATAGCTGCGCTCCGGCGGCGGCTGAGGCGGCGGCTGGTAGCTACCACCCGGGGGGGATGGAGCGGGGGCCCAAGTGGATGATCCCAGGACGAGCGGGGGGGGCGTGAGCGTGTATCCACGTAATACCTGCCACACGCAATTACATCGGAAATTTAGTCACTGCAAGACTCCCCCGACATACCATGCACGATAGCTGTTGAAGCGATGGCGCACAATTAAACACTGGCAAGGGAATGGGGCACAACAAGACGCACTTGTCATCATAGCGAGTGATCCAACCATCGGGCAGCGCTCGATGGTCAGGATTACCGGCCTGAGGGGTGGTGTACGCGGGTGGGGCGGACATGTTGCTATCGATGCGATGGGGAGCAAAGAAAATGGCGGTGCACGGAGAGGAGAGTCACTGATAAGTGAGGGTTATATATCCATGGCACGTCGCCATTCGCCATTGATCACCCTACCCTCCCTTTGGACCCTTTGGACCTGGGACCCTGCTGACAGCGTGCTCTTCTTACGCAGCCTCACCGCACCGGGGCTGTTCCCGGCCGCGCCCCGCCGGGCGTGCCCGCACTTCCGCGGAAGGGCGGAAGGACCATCCAGAGAATCGACCCAGTTCAGTTCAGTACTAGTGCCGCACTGCATCGACGGCCGAGCGCTCTTCTTGCGGACCCTGCAATTCACCTGCTGCTGGCTTTGGATAGGCAACAATGTGCCCCTCCCCTTGCAGGCGTTTCTATATGGAACGCGGCGCAACGTCAGTTTCGTTCGACAGGGACCGATCAAGATAAGCGTATAAGGTATGTCAATTCCAGGACGCCGCAGAATACTAAACAAAGTCATAAGAGGTGCCATGCTATGCTACGTAGAAAAGTGTCGGCCATTCGATCAGTCAATCGGTCAGTCTTGTGAGCATGTGTCACGCGGCATTATCCACTCCCCTTCACACCTTGCTTCTTTTCTTCTTTTCCAGGCGTGCGGGCGCAGGGCCGACGGACGAGCTGCCCTTGCCCTTCGGTTTTGTAGTGGTAGCCGCAGCAATCTCAGCTTTGCGCTTGGCCTTGCCTTTGGTAGGCGGAGAAGGCGCAGGCGCCGCTTCTTCCACCTCTTCGTTCTCTTCCTCCGAACGCCTGTCCGGGCCGTCTTCCTCCTCCTTTTCGTCCTCTTCCTCTTCCTCCTCCTGCTCGGACTTGATATCGGATAAGCTTGTGTCAATGGAGGAGCCACTCGACTCTGGAGCTTTTCGCACTAATTTACTGCTCTGAAACATCTTGAGCACGCTGCTGTACCGGAAAGGCACAAAGGCACTAACGAGTGAACCCACTGTAGGGGGTGGCACGGGCTCTTCAACAATTGCGGCCGCTGCCTTACGACTAGCAGGTTTCGTAGGAGCTACAATGCCCCGGCGTGCCTCGTAGGCTCGCTTCTCTGCCTCCCATCTCTGTTTGGCCTCAGCTTGAAGACGCTCATAGGGCTAAATCAATGACAGTGTAAGAAGCTACCTTCAACTCGAATTAAAGGGGAGAAAACGGACGGCCTTCTGCTCGGGCGTCATCTCCGCCCACTGCTTCGAAACCCTGGCCATGATCTCCGAAGAACTGATCTCTGGGTGCTGCTTGCGCAGCTCCTGACGCAGGTCATTCTGGAAGAAAATGTAGGAAGATGCCGCGCGTTTTGGCGCGTCCGGATCCTTTGCCTTTCTGGTGGTGGTGCGTCGTTTCTTCGGTGCGCCCTCGATATCCTCCTCTTCCGTACCGTGGCGTTTGCTTCCCGCGTGTATGGTCCCTAGAGACACTGACAAGTTTCCATTAAAAGAGGCCTGGGTGAGCATCTGCCCAAACTGGTCGGCGACATTCGCGCAGTGGCGCATTTGTTCTGCGACGGAGCTCAGGCTCGAAATGAGCTAGATGGAGAGAGAGGTTGAGTGAAGATTGATACGATAAGGTGTACGAGACTTGCCGTGAGCTTTTGACGTTCAAGCTGAGCGATGACCGGGTCGTGTGGTGAATTTGCCATTGGGAGAAGGGGGCAATCATCAAGAATGACGGGGGGCAAAAAGGTGGTTGAACGGTCACTAAACGTGACGTTATCTTTTGAACTAGCCCGAACTGTGTTGAATTTGTACGCTTTACCCTTGTTGAAGGCCCCTTTCGGAGTGCGAATCTGACGAAGCGGAGCCACAACGTGAGGCCAGGCTCTTAAGGTGGGCATTTGGCGGGCGATAAAAACCGTCGACGTCGACTGGAAACGCTCCTCCAGAGTTTGCCATCCAAGACTTTGTCTCAGCTGGCGGTTCTGTTGGCGGTATCGTCCCGGAAAGTTCCGTTTTCTTCATTCTCTCCTCTGCTTTTGCGGTTCGGTTACGCCAGTTTTTGAGCCGTAATTGTGTGTTTACCAGTCGTCGGGGAAAGTGCAGTAGCGCAGCGCCTCACAACAGAGAAAGGAAAAGGAAAGAAAAAAAAGAGATTAAAGAGACCATCGACAAATGGACGTGTACTCAAATGCGTCCACCTGGCTGCAGCATTCTCCCGCCCAGGTTGCCCAGTCGTCGCCCGCCGTTCAGAACGACATTGCCGATTCCCGACGACGACCTTCTTCCAACTCGAACGACTGGAAAGACCCGCCGTCCCCCGCGTCCGGCTCGAATGGGGCCTCTGCAGGCTCCGGAAACATCGATCTACATGACTTTGGATTGGGAGACTTATCTAGTAAGTACCTCATGATTCGCCTACCGTATGCGATGCCAAATGAGCCTGACTGGGTACATCCAGCGCCACAGACGTCCTCGACGCCCCTTGCCGCCTCTTCCCCGTTCTTCAACTACTCCAACAACTTCTTTCTCCCTTCCGTCCCTGCCTCGTACAATGCGATGACCTATGGCTCGTCATCCTGGTCGCCTCAGCCGGGACAGGTCCCTTTATCCACCTATTCCACCTTGAACGGTGCAACATCCGCGAATTCTCCAGCCCCACTGTCCCAACCGTCTCAGACAAATATCGAGTGCGTACCTTGGTTGCCCGCTTCCTGCATACCGCATTTGCTCATCAAGTGCAGCCCTGCCTTAACGACCCTCAGTACATCAAACCCACAGCTTTCATACTCTCCGCCATCCAACCCTTCTCAACAACAACCAACATCCCAGCATCATCTATCATTGCATTCTCAGTACCCTCAATTATCTTCATTATCTATTGCATATTCGCAGGCATCCAACCCTTTGGCATCCACCCTCTCCCAAACGGCACAAAGTCAACTACAGTCACAGTCACAGCAACCACAGTCGTCCCAAGGCACACTTTCTCCGTTCGCCCTCCATGCACCCCAACACCTCTCCGCTATTCCACCATCTTCATTTTATGCCGCAGGATCACAGTCCGATGAACCCGCCCCTCCGTCTCAGAGCCGGCGAGATGCATTTCTTTCCGCCATCAAGCCTTCCCTTCAGCCAAAAAGTTTTTCCGGTGGGGCCCGTAGCGTGCAGCAACTCGTCAGAGGAATAGTAGATTATGGTATCTCGGAAGTGGGCACACAAACCCGGCTCGATATTCTCACCAAGATCAGAGACAATGCCGGAAACAATTATTTTCGGGCCTGGCTCGAGAATGTGTCCGCAATGGACGTCACGCGGGAATGGCTGAAAGCCGGGGCGACTCCCAACGCAGATAATCAAGTGCTGGAGACCGTCATGCCGTTACTTCACGTGTGTCTTATGTCTTTATCTCCTCAGGGCTGCCCTCATCATTTTTTTTGGCGTTATCATTTATCATTCGTTGTCATGCGATGCCGTTAAACGAACGTATTTCATTCGTGGTTGTCAGATCGCGGACCGCCTGCCTTTTACGGGTGAGACGCTCGTCTCCTCCAAAATTGGCAAAATTGTGCGCAAACTCGCCAAGGATGCTGCCATCCCTGGTAAGTACTCTCTAGTTCATCACGAGATACTACTTCTCTTGCGGTTCCGAAATGTTGCTGGGATCTATGTGTGGGTTGAAATCCATGCGCCAATCCTAATGCTTCGCTACGCTTCGTCTTCTGTAAATGCTCTGCGAAAGGGAGAGAGATGTCTGACTACAATGCAATGCTTGCAATATATTTAACAGCGGTCAAGGACATGGCTGCCAACCTCGAACGAAAGTGGCGAAGTCAATTCGTTTTCATGCAGGACCAGGTCATACCTGCCGATGACGATTTACAGGGTAGGACTTATTGTTGTTTGCTTGCGATTGATCCATTGAATTTCTTCGCTTTTTTGAACCCGGGTAGACGCAAAACAAAAGAAGCGCAAGCTCCCCGATGTCCCGTCCAAGGTTGGTCCACCTGCGAAGAAGAGTGCAGTGTCCGTGGCATCGTCGTCGCGACCTTCCGTGGTAGTGAAGAAGGAGGGGAAATCGTCAACAACGACGGTGGCGGCAGCAACGATGAAAGAATCAAAATCCGACTCATCTTTCTTCTCTGCGCCCAAACAAAAACCAAAGTTGCCAAGCTTCAAAAAGGCACCCACCGGAACGACGGCAGCAGCTGCAATAAAGAAAGAGCCCCCAGCAAACGTTGCGCAGCCTTCGTCGACCGATGCCTTCCAGGAAGCTCTGAAAGATATGAGGGCACGCAAGCCATCGCCATCTGCACCCAGCACTTCCAGTACCAGTACGCCGGCACCTTCTGTGGTATTGGCCAATGCCAGCCACTGAAAAAGAAAAAATCGGTTACATGGGCTCCCGATGGGCAGCTCGAGTTGGTGAAACTCATTGAGAGAGCAGTGTACGACGACGATCCCGTTGATGTCAGCCTCATTTTCCTATCAATAATTGTACAGTACATTAATTACGCGCCATCCCATGCTGATTTACAGGGTACGCCACACGCACTGCACAATGTACGTGAATTGGAAAGAGGCGAAGGTGCCGCCCTGCACGCTCACTTATTCGAAGAGCTTCTCGATTGGTCCGAGCCACAACGTAAGCATTTGTCCACATACAATAAGCCACGCCGCACTGACACCGCATCTCACTTCATCTCACTAGCTATTGACATCCCAGAGGACGTCGAAGCGCGTCCACGGGGAGAAGGCAGCCAGGAACGCGGTGCTCAAGAGCAGCGTGAACTTACCGCACTTGGTGCATCTTACCTCGTCCAACCCATTCCTGATTCTCCCGCGGATCTGCCACCCGGCGAGATCCCTTCCCAAGAACAAGTTGACGAGGGCGTAGTACACATGCTTGCAGGTGCTGAAATTGACGCTCTTGCTTGGCCACCTGCTATGACGACGACGCCATTGACGAATGCAAGCGTTTCCGAGCTGGTCGGGCAGCTCGCTGAGGCTAACTTTGCATCATTTGATGCACTGCCTGCGCCGGCATTCGACCCCGCTGTATTAGCGCAACTCGCGAGCAGTATTCCGCAAGAGCAGCTTCAACAGCTCGCACAGATGTTTGCCGTGCAGCAGCAGCAGCCACAACCACAACCACAAGACGATCAGCCCAGTTGGGATTCGCAGGCACCGGCGTTCTCGGCGGATGCCGCCAACGCCGGTGGCGCGCCACGCGATCGCTGGACCCCGACGCCGGAAGAACCGAGGTGGAGTGGGTCCGGCCGGGGGCGCGGCCGTGGCCGCCCGTTAGATGGAATTAGACAGTTTAAATCATCGCGAATACCTTGCTCGTTCTATGCACAAGGAAGGCAAGCACATATTCCCACGCCCTTACTCGTCCCCACTTCTGCCTAAATGAGAAAACTGATGGAAGTTCCTGTACAAAAACAGATGCAAGTACGGCGATCAGTGCAACTTTGGCCACGATCAGGGTCTTAGCTAGCAGGGCCGTGGGCGTGGGCGTGCAGGGGCGGAGGTGCGGACATTGGGTGACAGGTTGGAGCTGGTAGCCCAGGGTACGGGGTGTTCTATCACTAGCACAGGGTACCCTGTTCTTTTACCACCACAACTCATTTGGTATACGAGGATACAGAGTGTATGAACGAAGCAGATTCCGTCAGTGGTCATGAGGCCTGAGCGTGTTCGGAAATCGGAAATACTGGGCACCCCCACGTGGTACTAATGCTTCCGAAAAGTCCATCTTCCACATCGATTTGAGAATTCTCCCGCGGTCGAATCGATCAATGGCAAGTCATCCCAAAGTGAATTACTAGAGTATCTTGTTGCGCACCAAGCACCCAGCGAGATATAGGATACGTACAGTGTGGATAAATACGACACTATAAAACATGGACATACGGCAAATCCCGGTGCGCAAGAACAAAAAGGTGGAGCACGAAGGGGAAAAGAAAAGGTAATGTGTCCGTAGAATACATGTAATTTCTAACATATTGCAGGACGAGATGTTTGAGCCACCGGATGCATGCGAGCGGACAAAGAGACAAAGGAGAGAAAAAAGTAAGTAGGAAAGAAAGAAAAAGGCAAGTACACGGACAGTTTCACAACAGAACGGATTACCAAGCGGGCGTCAGTTTCCGCCCGTAGTCCGTCCCCGTTTCCGAGGATTATTACGCTTCGCAGCGGCGGAAGACTGTTCGGCATTCGCAGTTGTCGGCGATCCTGTCTCACCTCCCCCTCCCTTGCGCTTCAGTGTCGCATTCGCCAGTGAGGGCGTCGACGTCCCCGCAGAGGCCGGAGCGGTGGGATTGGGGGCATGGGCTTGCTGTGGTGTACCTTTCACCTTGCCTGGCGACAATGCTGGCGACGATGTCGACGGAGCACTCTGCGGTATCGTTGCGGGTGGGATCTGAGCAGAAGATGGCGCTGTGGACGACAGGGTTGGCGTGTACAGCGAATGCGTCGACGGTCCTGCATTCATACTCTCAAGTGGGTACTGGGCCTGAGGATGCGTAGGCATCTCCCGAATCAATTGCACGAACTGCTTCAACGTGTCTAGGGCGGACAGACTCATGAAGCGCATTGGAGTTCTCATCGATGAGTGGTGCATACCTAACGGACCAATGGTTTTGAGATGGGAGTACTGCATAAGGTCGGCCATCTGCGCAACACTTTCCGCCAACTAGAAAGAATACGGTATTTTTGAGACTTGACCCAAGAAGGCCAGGTTCGGCGAACGTACCTCCAGACACCTCATGGTAGCCTGTGGGATACCGAAAGCGTTCACTGGTTCTGCAGGAATAAACGCCCGCTCGTAAGTTATCCGAGGCTCTTCCCATCTTTCGTCATCTCTTTGGCCAGTCTGGGTAGGCGGCGGCTGAGGCGGTTGGGGCGGCAGCGGGGACACACCTGCACCGTTTATAGTCGGCGATGGCGTCGGGGCATTGCGGACCTGTGGAGTCTTGGAGGTATCAAGGCGATTACCACCTATGACATCCACTGCAACGTGCTTCTCGTAGACATTAGAGTCAAATTGGATGTGATCGATCTTAAGCGTAAATGTAGATGGAGGGACGGACTGGGCTGGGGCACCGCCCTGAGTAGCGTTAGCAGTCACAGAGACATATGCGGTGAATGGTCCGCGGAGTGTTACTGTGTAACCGTTGTGGTATCGGTAAGTCCACATGGCAGAGACGCATTGTACGACCGCTTGATTGGGTCTGATACCGCGCTCGCGAGCACCATCAAGTGATAAAGTCATGGATTTGACGCCAGACTGACTTGTAACGAGAAAAAACCGCGGTAGGACTGGTGTGCCAACCTCTGTTATGCTAGTCAACAAGAACTTCTAGCAACTCTAATTGAAATCAAACGAACCAAATACTTTTGCTTCCACCCTTTGATTGTCTTTCCAGAGTGTGAGTTTGAGAGTCGCTGTTGAAGTAAAGTACTCGTTCACCAGGTTCGCCCAGTGTGAGAGTTGTAATTTTTGGGGCTAAAAAGAAATTACGTTGGTGATTAGCTGGCGTAATAACCCGCATACAAAACGGCACACTTTCTGGTCTTCAGCAGCGAGTACGCCGCTGAACTGCAGGAGACGGGTCAAGGCTTGGCCGAGCCCCACTGTGGGGGCATGACTAGGGCCACGGTGAGAAGAGGAAACGCGAAGGACATTGACTAGACACAAACTTTGGCATGGATGGATGGATGCCAGGAACGCCCGGCTGTCTTGAAAGGTCGCCATTCTCTGCGGACGACGCTGCAGTCAAAGGCGGTGGACCAGCCCCCGCACCCGTGCCAATTATTGGACGAGGCTGCGGAGGCGGGGCCGATCCACCACTAATACTAGCGGGATGCCCTTGGAGGAGGGTTGCATTTGGGGGGAGTGTGCCATGTGGCATACGCGGTGTAAGAGATCGTCCCATCTGTTGCTGGGATGACGGCCGTTGCGGCTGTGACTGTGGGCGAGTTGGGTTGGCAGTAGGGGCATTAATTCTCTCAGGTAGGTGGGCCTGAGATATCTGTTGTGGCAGTTGAAGTGGTGTCTGCTGACGGGGTGGTGTGGGATGCGACGGGCCCTGAGGTGTGTGAGCCTGCTGGTGCGCCAAGCCAAGGGCAGACGAGGATGGTCGCTGTGGCGGCTGGGTTGTGAATGTCTGGGAGAGTGCCTCGTTTGTGCCGCTGCCGCCGCTTCCAGATGGAGTACCAGGGCCATATTGCATGGAAGCTACTTGTGCCGGTGTCACAGTAAAATCTGGACGGGGGGGCGAAGTACCAGATGGGCCCGCACCACCACTGGAAAGGTTGTGGCCCATGTCCATGTGTTGGGACGTTGAAGATGAGGGCTGCATGAAACCAAACTGGTTTGCAGAGTTAGGCGGAGCAATATGACTTGCAGGGGGGTGGGGGGCGGATTGCGGGAAGGCGCCATTCGGGAAACCTGGCATTCCACTAAATGAATTCGGGCCTTCGGGTGCGCGATGCATTGATTGCGGCATGGCAGCTGCTGACCCCTGCGGTCCTTGTGGAGGTGGTTGCGGCCCAGCGCCACTCATGCCCAGCGCACTGTGAAATCCTTGTTGCTGTTGCGTCTGTTGAGGTACATTGGACATGATCCCTGTTGTCATATTCACGCCCATGCCACCCGGATTTCGCATTCCACCACCAGATGGCATACTTGGCATGGGACCGGGAGGACGAATTTGGCTCATGCTCGGTTGACCCGGTCCGGGTCGCATCCCCATTGACGGTTGGTGTTGCCCTGAACGTTGGCCTTGAAGGCTACCTGTAAGACTCATCGCAGGATTAGACATATTAGCGGAGTGGGGATTAGGATGAGATGTCGGGAGGGGTCCGCTGACGCCGACAGACTGGGCTACAACACGGTGAACTTGTCCCTGCCCATTCTGCGGTGCCATTCCAGGATAGGGCTGCTGGGGACCGACACCGTTCACGACCGGGGCACCAGTCTGTGCTCCGCCGGCCGTGGCACGTTGCGACTGAGTATGGATGTCTCGATGACGGGTGTTGGATATCGCGCGTGCCAGGCTGGGGTGAAATGGGGCATTGGACGAGTGCGCATTCGGAAGAAAGTTCATGTTTTGGTTTGTGCCGGGAAGAAGGCTAAGATTGTGGGGCTGACTAGGAGTCGATTGGCCATGCTGCGGGGGAGGGAACGGCGGGGCGATCACACTTGGAGGATGGATACCGGGGCGTAACATATCCTGTTGGGTAGTCGTCTGCGAACCCTGGAAGGGGAAAAAGTTGTTAGCCAGGATGTAGAGATGGTGGGGGTCTCGAGCGTGCACTGCAGATTCGCAGAGCCCCAAGTAGAGCGCTAGCAAGAAGATCAAGCAGCTGAGATGAGCGATTAGATATACACTCCTATGCCAGCAGACCTGAAGAAAAGAAGAAATCTCTGCAATGGCTCGGGGCGAGAGATACGTCGGCGACGTCGTTGGCGTCGAGCACGAAGCGAGGCGACGAATCCTTACAAAACTCGCACGGTCGGGGTCACACCAAACGTGACACACATGCCGTCACGCTCAGAGCCATGGTTCGTCAATTCAAGCACCACGAGAAGAAACTCTTGAAAAAAGTAGACTTTTTCAACGTAAGAAAGCCCCGTGGAGTCTCCCGTTCTCGGTTTATTTTACCCCCAACAGTGGAAGCAGGATGCGAACATCCGTGAAGTCAAAATTATGCGCAGATATCACATACAGGATCGCGAGGACTACCACAAGTCCGTACCAGCACATGCTACAGCTCCATATGAACTCACACATGCCGGGCATCAGGTACAACAAGCTGTGCGGGTCACTGCGATCCCTAACTCATCGCATCGCCCTTCTCCCTCCAGAAGATCCCTTCCGCTCTCGAATGGAGGGGCAGATCCTCTCGAAACTTTACGATATGGGCATCCTCAATTCGCAAGCAAAGCTCAGTGATGTCGACAATCGGTTAACTGTGGCTGCATTTTGCCGACGTCGTCTAGCTGTCATCATGGTCACCTCAAAGATGGCAGAAACAGTTAGCGCTGTGAGCACGACTTTTTATTTATTTATGGAATATGCCACGCTCATCCGAAATCAGGCAGTCAAATTTATTGAGCAAGGTCATGTTCGCGTTGGACCCGATAACATCACAGATCCGGCTTACCTTGTCACACGGTGGGCGTTCCACTATGACGTCCGGAGATTTCCCAGCTGATTCTGCTCTCCGCCAAGACATATGGAAGATTTCGTCACATGGGTTGATACCTCCAGATTGAAGAGGACGGTCATGAGATACAACGACGAAGTGAGTTACAGTTTGTTATGGCTGATTCTTTCGTGTTGATATCTTTTTCAGCTCGACGATTTTGATCTGTTATGATGTGGGCTTATCGTGGTGTTTGGTCGCATGCTATGCACGGCGACGCTACCGGGAGCTGATTGAGCTGGGCGGATGTAGACCGTGTGTATTTTTGCATGGTCTTTTGCACGACTCCATGATCCAATACAGCGTGATATCCACATGTCGATTGTCGAGTGCCGTACATAACCATAAGCTACCCGAGCCGCGCCCCCTGACACTCCTTTTGTAAACCACGTGGCACGTGAATCACGCGTCTCCACGCCAAACTCGGCTCTTCCTGCTGGTTCTGTCCCACCCCCGCCTCCTCCGTGTAGCCACTGCGGCTCTCTGTTCGTTTCCTCAGTTCTGTACTTGTACACATAGTCTTGCATAATCAACCCGTGCCATGGCCGATCATGGCGATGGTAACATCAAGGTCGTTGTCCGATGTCGCCCACTTAACGCGCGTGGTGAGTCTCGCCTTTCCATCATCGCAACAATTTGCCCGGTCTACATGGGTAATCTTTAGAGCTCGCGCGCGGCGCGAAGCCGCTCATTCGTATGTCCGGCAATCAAACACTTCTTGATCCACCAGAGCAGGGCTCTGCCCAGGAGAAGGCGTCCTCGGGACGCGCAACGGAACGCAAGACTATGGCATTTTCCTTTGACAAGAGTTACTGGTCTGCAGGCCCCCGCGATGAACCAGGTTATTGCTCGCAACAAACGCTTTTTGATGACCTCGGGAAGGAATTATTAGACCATGGCTTTGCCGGATTCAATGCGTGTATATTGGCTTGTGAGTCTTACACTTGCCCCACGCGTGAACACGTCTGACATTGTCCCGCACTCTAAGATGGGCAGACCGGTACGTCAAGTTTTTGGTTTTCTTCGTCTTCATACCAATTTTCGAATCAGGATCCGGAAAGTCGTATAGGTATGTGTGAAACCTATCGGACCCGTCGCCCGACTCATCATCACTTTGCGCTCTTTCACAAATTCATTTTCCAACCTACTCATCTGCTATTTATACTCTCGCCTAACGTAGTATGATGGGCTGTGAGTGGCGTAATCACATGTTTCGCATGCCAAGATCGTTGAAACCCTGCGCCATAGATGGGCCGGACAAGGGAATTATTCCACAAACGTGTAGCGAGTTGTTCGCGCGCGTAGCAGAGAAATGTGCAAGGGACAAACACGTCAAATTCACCGTTGAGGTCTCTTATATCGAGGTACGCTGGAATGTTGAGTATCCTCCAATGTCCCTGATCATCGTCATATCGTCCAGATATACAATGAGAAGGTTCGCGATCTGCTGAACCCGAAGAATTCCGGAAATCTCCGTGTGCGTGAACACCCGATCCTGGGTCCCTATGTGGAGGATTTGTCGAAGCTCGTGGTGAACAGCTACGATGAGATGATGACGCTCATGGACGAGGGTAATAAGGCCCGCACAGTTGCAGCAACGAATATGAACGAGACGTCAGTGACTGGTCGATTCCGTGGCACAACCACTCTCATTCATTCTCGTACATTCTTAGGTCTTCGCGTTCGCACGCAGTTTTTACCCTCATACTTACTATGATGCGCCACGATGTGGACACGAACCTCGACACAGAGAAGGTGTCGCGAATCAGGTAGAATCGCTTGTCCGCACTCCCTGTACCCTTGAGTCTAATATCAGGTAGCTTGGTGGATCTCGCCGGTTCCGAGCGCGCGAACTCTACCGGCGCCACTGGCCAACGGCTGAAGGAGGGCGCAAATATCAACAAGTCTCTCACAACCCTTGGTAAAGTCATCTCCTCACTTGCAGCGGCCTCGAGTAGCGATGGAAAGAAGGGAAAGAAGAAGGGAGACGACTTTGTACCTTATCGTGATTCGGTGTGTATCTAAGTATGCTTGCGTGTGGAGCATCACGGTTGACCAACGTTTTGCTGTAGGTCCTCACATGGCTTCTGAAGGATTCGCTCGGCGGAAATTCTAAGACAGCCATGATCGCAGCTATCTCTCCTGCCGACTACGAAGAGACACTGAGTACCCTGCGGTATGCGGATCAGGCGAAGAAAATCAAGAATAAGGCTATCGTCAATGAGGATCCAAATGCCAAGCTTGTCCGTGAACTCAAAGAAGAACTGGATATGCTTCGAGGTGCGCTCCTTGATTTTGCCTTCAGCAAGCATCACAACCATTGACCGGTACTTGTGAAAAGCTCGCGTGGCTGGCTCAAGCGGCGAAGATGTTTATGATCCGAAAATTCCTCCTGAAAGTCAAAAGGTTACCTACAAGGCGAAAGACGGGACGATCAAGACGGTCACTAAGGCTGAGCTACAAGATCAGCTCGAGTCAAGCGAGAAACTCATGCAGAGTCTCAACGAGACTTGGGAACAGAAACTCCAACGCACGCAAGAGGTCCAGAAAGAGCGCGAAAAGGCTCTCGAAGAGTTGGGTATCACAGTGGAGAAAAACAATGTTGGCGTACACACACCGAAGAAGGCGCGTGTATCACCTCATCGGGGTTCGGTCTCTTCGCTCACCCTGCGTATCAGATGCCGCATCTGGTCAACCTGGTGAGTAATCTGCCTCAGTAGTGCTAATTGAGAGATCCTCATTATCACGTAGAACGAGGGTGAGTCTCCACTCGGAGTTGTTACATAGTATTCACTTCGTTGACAGATCCACTCATGAGCGAGTGCTTAATCTACCAACTAAAGCCCGGAAAAACAACGGTGACGTTATCCTCCGCGACCCTCTTCGCATCGCATCCTAACCCTCACTTTCTAGGTCGGGCGCCTGGACAGCGAAAAGGCTGTTCATATACGTTTGAGTGGTGATAATATCCTCGAAGAGCATTGCCACTTCGAAAACACGGACGGAAAAGTGACCTTGTATGCGCTTCCAGACGCCATCACAGTACGTCTGTATTATGCCAGCGTTGCAGGTCGTGCCTGACAGTGCACAGTTCCTGAACGGAAAGCAGATCTCTACTGAGCAGGTGTGGCTTTCGCTCAATGACAAAGTCACTATATTTAAAAAATGCTTAGCCTCACAAGCTTCACTCCGGCTTCCGCATCATCCTCGGTGAGTCTATCGACAATTAAGGGGAGTTATTGCTCAATAACATGGTGCAATAGGGGAGCACCATGTCTTTCGCTTTAATAACCCGGAAGAAGTCCGAAAGCAGCGTGATCGTGCAACCATGAAATCCAACTTACATCTCAGTCTGTCTGCAGCGGACCTTGGGTCGCGCCCGGATTCCCCCGTTTCGTCATCTGGTGAGATAGAAGACGTCGACTGGACATTTGCTAAACGTGAAGCGGCGCTCGCAAGGCTTGGCTTAGATCCTGGACTGGACAGCCTTCCGGACGGAGATCTTAACAGATTGTATGAACGCATTTCTATGGTCAAGAACATACGCGATCATAACTTGAGGCACCGGCCGGAGAGTAGCCTCAGCCAGGCTGATGACGTTTGGAGCGAGTCCGGGCGTCCGTTTTCGAGCGATGCGTTGACAGACGACACAAGTGTCGACGCTGGGCCGAGTCGCGGCAGTCCCGACGGCGACGCGTTGAAGGAGGTCCAGAATCAGCTCGAAACCCAACGACAAGAATTTGAGTCACGGTTACAGGCTATCTCAGAGTCCACAGAGGCTGAGGATCTCAAAGAGGAGAAGGATCACATGGAGCACCAACTCAGACTTGTGCAAGTGCAAATGCGACGTCTTCTAGACGCCCGGGCCCGTGGGGAGACCGAATTGGAGGCGGAGATTATTGAACCAGTTCTGTACTCTGCGAGGCAGCTCAGGCTCATACGAAAGGTCCTAGATAAGTGGAGGGCACATCGCTCGTTTTCGATGGCCGAAACCGTCCTATCGTCGGCCGTTTTATTGAAAGAAGCGAACGTCATCAGGTTTGTCGTCCCATTTTTCGGCGATGCCGTGAATTGACTGCGGGCGGACATAGCAAAGAGCTCGGCAAAGACGTGACGTATAATTTCACAGTCGCCTCTGGCGGCTCACTCGCTGCTCCTACCTCGTCCATTAATACGATTGCGGGGCTGGATGAGTTTGGAGATGTCGCAGATCCGGTGTTGGCGTCGGCGACCCAGCCAACCGTCGCCGTGAAGGTCCTGGACAAGCGTCACAATGCCATCTACGCATGGTCCCTCGACCGCTTACGTCAGCAGGTCCAGCGCATGCGCAATCTCACTTCCTTCATCGATCGCCCGTCGTACTCGCAGCACTTTTCGTCAGAAGAGCCGTTCTACAATTCTCCGCCGCTCGAATATTCCTTCGTCGGAAACGCTCTTCTCTCGCTCGCACCGCTGTCCCGTCGACTTCCCTCTACCTCAGTCGTCCCTATTTTTTGTCGATACACTGCCGAGGCGATTGGCTCCTGCCGGGCGGACATCAAGATTGTCAGTGTCGTGATGACGCCAAAGCACATTCCAAACTCTACCACATCCACCCGTTCCTCCTCACCTATGCCTGGCATGCTTCCAACAGGTAGCAAACTGAGCTTCTGCTTAACTGTGGACTCCGTCAAGGGTCTTGCACCACATGACTTTTCCTCGGCTCATCTCCAAGTGCGTTTATCGTCGTTTGCGGGTCCGAGCCTCAAAGGGGAAGAAATCTATCACTCGAATTCCGTCGATTTAGATTCCTCTATCCCGTCGGAATTAAAATTCCGCCGCACCTTCTCCGTTGTGGTGAACTCGAGAGTCCTGAGTCATTTTCGGCAGGGTTATGCCCCAATCGAACTGTTTGCGTCGATGCGACCTCAATACCTGGAAAGAATGGAACGCTGGGACGAAATGCGCGAGCAGAAAACCTATCCGCTGACTCGCTCCCCACCTCCTGACCCCAAGTCCGGGAACCTGCAACCTATGCGCCGCTCCGAGACGGATTTTTTTATGGAACAGTCGCACGACGTCGTTTCCTGGTTACAGATTCGTGAGCTTGGAACGGACGGACAGTACACTCCGGTTCCCGTTATCACCCAGGGCAACTTGGACCCTGGCGCTTTCAGTCTACATCAAGGTTTACAGCGGCGTCTTGTGCTCACTGTGACATCGAATTCTGGGCGGCAGCTCCCGTGGGTGGAGGTTGTCAAGATCAAAGTCGGTAATGTCCGTCTTCTCGATGCAAAGGGACGCGTACACGAGTCGTCCTCTCGCCCTCTTGTAACCCTTCCGCTGCAACACGACCAAGTCGTAGAGTTCAGACCAGATGGCTCTGGTTTTTGACCACAGAGTCGTTGTGGGACTCGAGCATTCACAACTCGGACCTACTCAATCGAATAACACCAACAAGTCAGCGCGTTCTTTTACAAGTTTCATGGACTGTCGCCATCGAGAGTTGCGCGGATCCGGTCCAGTTTTCGATGGACATGGCCGTCACAATGCAAACGCGGGACGCTCGCCCACCTTCTCGGCTTGTAGCGCTACTTAGTTCCACGAGGATTTTATCCAAGACCAGCACCGTTTTTCGAGTGAGGTTGTCACCCCCGCTTACACGGTCACCGAAAGACCTTTGGCGACTGGACACATCGGAGAAGTACGTCCGTGGAGAAGATGTCCTTGGGGGTTGGCGTCCGCGTGGTATTGCCGTTGTCGAAGACCATACAAAGCTGGTTGAGATGGAACGTCGTGCGGCAGACGTACAGGCAGTGCGAGTCATACTGGCCAACTCTCCCGTGGCCGCACAACCATCACAGGCCGACGCTGTCGTTTGGGGTTCGGAGAGGCTCCTTCTAAAATCTCTTGAGCTTTGGCGGAAGAAGTTTGGACATCGTGGTCAGGTGCGAAACTCTCCAGCAGATACGTGATCGATTCTCCGTATTTATGCCTTCTTAGATTGTCTTAAGCCAGGAGCCTTGCGAGCCTGGGGATGTGGACAGATTAACGTCCCGATATCAAGATGCGCACAGCCGGTCCCAATCACCACAGCTGGTTGCCAGCACAAAACTCGTCCCCCGCAGGTGCGTGCGACGTGGTGGACTCTGTCATCGTCGTATCGATGCAATGACACCTTCCCTTTAGTGATGTCCCGACGAAGAAGGGCCATCTCATGATCCTTGTCGATGCGACTCAGGATATTTGGGAAAGACGATGGTTTGTACTCCGAAGGTGTGTAGATTTTTTTTTCTTATGTCATTTTGGGTTGTTCTCACACAATGAAAGACCGTATCTCCACGTCTACAAACACTCGAACGAGGTTGAAGAAGTAACTGTTATTAGTTTAGACGGGGTCAGCGTGGAAAGCAATCCGGAAATGGAATTACTTCTCGGGGTGAGCGCGCCGTTTATTCCCCACCATGGAAGCGATGTTCACGTGACCCCGCAAGAAATCGTTCACTTTCACTCTTTTTACCTGCTCAAATTCACACGCGCTTGCGGCGCCGAATCTCAGGGAGCTGCAATCTTGGACAACTAAACTGGATCCCACACGTTTACCGTCCTAATCGCAATGCTTTGTGTTTGGATGACCGTTACTAGACCGTATATCATATCTCCGTGGAATAGTACCATACCATATGTTTCCTATCGCTCATTTATTTTTGTAGACTATGTATGCTCCACAATATCCCATTCATGACAATCAAGACCTCCACGAGCCCCAACTTTAATGCAACCCAATCCCTGCTTCATCCGTCAGCTTGACTGTTCACGAAGAACCACAACATCCGCGGTGTACGGCGAGGTCCGTTGATCGCATTTCTGCGCGGCGAGCGCTTGTGTTGTGAGATATCAATTGACTCGACTCGAGGGAAACATGATGGAAGCATTGGCGGAAGGACCATGCATCAGGCATCAGGCATCATGCATCATGTTCTTATTCTTAGAATTCGCGCGCATAACTTCCACTCGGTTCGTTCCTGGCGATGGAGGTGCTGACTCATGTGCGGTTGCGGATCGGCTATCAGGCTTTCAAACGTCGCGATGCCCGCAGGAACGGTGTGGTGAGTACCCGAGCTATCATTCCGTTGCTTCTGTTGCTATTGGCCTCATCACTAGCATCACTCACACGGCCTCGGGGATCCAACGGACCCTGGATCATTGCCCGAGCGAATTTAAATTCCGACCGTCGTGAGGTTCTTTGGTTCCTCAAAGGGTGAGACAAGACTGGAAATTTGGAACATTTATTTTCATTTTGCGTGGCCTTTCATCGAGCTAGTGACTAAAAGGGGGCATATTCCGTTATAAATCCGAGCAAACTTGGCTGGCTCTGCAACCGCTGTGCTGGTCGTCCGTGGGAGATCTCCTCCTGCACCTCACATTCACATCAGCACACTGGGCCTTAAAAAGCAGCCGTTATCCTTCGAGTCTGGTAACGACCATGGGCCCCCCGCCTGAACCCTCGGATTCCCGCCGCATCTCTCTGATGTCTTTTTTGCCCGGCTTTGTTCCGAGTTTACAACCAAGATTTACTGCCTTCGGTAAGCTGGTTGCTGCTGTACCTCCTAGATTTGCGAGCCTAACCTGGCTGTGCTTTCGGCAGCGAAAAATTATATGTTGACTGCTCTCAAACAAGCCGTCAAAGTTGGGTATTTACAAATCGAAGAAGCTGGAACGGTTCATCAATTCGGATCTCTCAAAGAAGGCGCGAATCAAGTTCACATTACTGTCGTCAATGATTCCTTCTGGACGCGAATGTTTCTGTGGGACTTGGACTCTACCATCATTTTGGCATTGTAACTAATTTCACTTGCACGACTTAGTCACGATGATCTTGGATGTACGTCGTATTTTTTTTTCCTCCTGGTTTTCTATGACGAACGAGTCTCTGTAGTTAGCGAAGCGTACATGGCTGGTGACATAGACCTTGATCCGGAAAGCCTAGAATGCGTCATTAATGTAAGTATCTGCTCATCATTGACGGACACACTGGAGAACTGACTACTACATTGTTTACCAGCTTTGGCTGGACAACGAGGCCGGTATGACCGCAATGACCTCCATCTTCAGGCGTCTCAGTACGACGGTGTCTGGCTGGTCCAATGCATACTTCGGGCAGACTCGCTCTCGTTCCAGGCTCAACGTGATCGCAGGTTACGATCAGTCGAATGATCTATACGAGGCATGTTTGCCAGCGCTTTTCCTACGCCCCGAGACCCGAAGTTTACTTGTCGCTTTCGTCAGGCCTTCCTGAGCAAGGATATGATGTACTCGTCTGCCTTGTGGAGTGACCGCATTCAGAATGGGGGGCACAACGCAGAACTTGAGGCGGCGCAGCTATGGAAGATTCACCATGTTCTTCGAAGCGCACGCATCAAGAGGGGACACCGTGTCCTGGAATTTGGGTCCGGCTGGGGGTCTGTTGCATTCGAGGTTTGCTGGAAACTCTTTCCCTCGTCCAGTTGCCTTGGCCAACTCGTTTCTTTCACACGTGGCAGGCGGCACGGCAGTATGGGTGTGAGGTAGACACACTCACGTTGTCGATTAACCAAAAAAGGCTAGCAGAGGAACGCATACGTGAAGCCGGGCTACAACATCTTGTTCGGGTCCACCTCATGGATTACCGTGATATTCCCCCCGAATTTGAAAAGAAATTTGATGCTTTTGTAAGCGTCGAAATGTTAGAGGTGAATGTTTTCGAAGAAATCTACACCGAAACAATCTCTGACGTTCTGGTTTCGCAGCATGTCGGCCCCAAGGTAAAGTGAATCCTGCTGCCCAGGACGCTCCGGGCTGAACGAAACTGATGAGCGCCTCCATCTCCCAAGCATTACCCAACGTACTTCAAACTCGTGGACAAGGTCCTTAAATCGAGAAATGCCGCCGCCGTAGTGACTTGTTCGACCTACCCAGAATCGAGGTACTCCTCGCGCCAGTGAGTGACGTTTGACTCTCTGCCACGATCCTCAATCGTACGCGGTCCTCAACATCCTCGATAGGCCCCTCGAGTTCACGAGGAAATATATATGGCCAAATACGAACTTTTCATCAGCCGCAGTCGTGATAGATACGATGAATACCGCTACTCAAGGCCGCTTCACTCTGGAGGGTGTTGAGAATCATTCCGCCCGTGAGTAAACGAGCAGTGCCTGGTTCGATGCATGCATCATATCAAACTTGTCGGGATTTTTTGCCGCAGACTACGCGAGGACCATCAGGGAATGGGACAGGCGCTTTGTGGCGAATGTCACGCCCAAGGTCCTCGCCAAGGACTTTCCAGACCTTGCAGGAGATCCTGCAGCGTTCGAGGAGTTCCGCAGGAAGTGGCGATTCCTTTTCGCATACGCAGCCGCTGGAATGGCCACCGGTTACGTCAACTCCCACATGTTCACGTTCATCCGCTCCGTACGTGCGCACGCCTGAATAGCAGAAAACGACCTGATGGTGTCGTACTTCTCCACAGGGTGATAGACCATCCAAGTGAACAGCTGCTTGTGACCATTTCGTTGGTGCTGTCCTCTGAAGCTCGCGGACGAAGCTCCGCGTATTGTTTCCTTGGGAGAGCGCAGGAGGATGCCCAAAGCAGTCCGTCGCCTTCTATTCGAACTTTGTTGTCCTTCTCCGTCTGTTTCTTGTCTTGGTAGACATTGGATTCTTGTCTCCAACCCTAGCAATCGTCGACGATACGATTGTACGCTAGAGGCACATCTGGTGAAATGTAAAATATTTTTTAGTGATTGAAGAACCATAGGCACAGCGTTCAAATGAATGTGATGCGTGGGAGTGCAAGTTTTCGGCCGTGATCATCGGTGAATTTTACAGTAAGTGCGGTCTCTTTGCCAGCGAGTAGGTGCGATGTCCGGAGAGCACATTGTGAACGATGGATTGAAGAGCGAGCGAGAGCACTGTCAGGGGGCGTACGGATGTGATCGAGTCTAATTGGGGTTATACCAATCCCTCGATGTTAAGCTATTCGTGATGTCCGCGCACGCGCCGATGCTGGGGTGAGCCGGTGGGCACACGTCGGCGGTACCAACATCAGGGAAACCCTCCCAGGCTAGCGAGAGATAATGCCAGCTAGCGAGGGCTGGCGAGACTCGCTAGCACTCCATTATCGCTTGCTAGCCCTCGCTAGCAGGCATTACCTCTCGCTAGCCCGGGAGGTTTTCCCATCGAGTCAATGACTCACACCAGGTAGATACTCTTGTTGTATCGGCCTCACTAAGGACGATGCCCGCCGCGCCCGGGCTAGGCTATTCGAATTCCAATCTCAGCATAAAGGCTTGCATAAAGTACAACGCGCCCATATGGCACGAATAGATAGAGTAAGTCGGAGCGGAATCGGTTGCACAGCACCATGACTGATGCGGGACCACTGGCACTCGGGGAACGCGGGAGAATCGTGGACGTCTTGATCATGCAATATGCAATATTGATGTAATGGGCCGGGTTCCTCCCCGGTCTAGAAAAACATCGCTTCCATTGCTTATGGTGCTGCACGGAAGCGGTACCCATGTTCCCTCGTTGATATATGTTGATACCCCAGATTGGTTGGTAGTACCTCGGATCGATCGTGATTCATGATTCATGATGATGAAACTGAAGAACATCAACGCATCGCCCCCAGGAACCTCGGCTCAATTGTGCCTCGGGACACGCCTCGGGCATTCGTGGAGTAAGCCCGTCCGCCCGCAACTCGTCGGAGGCCAATCTCTGAACAGTGGGAGGTATCTGGCAGGTGAAATAACCAGCGTACAGTGGAGTGGATTCATACGCGAAGCGTTTCAGTTGGTTGCGGCCCAGATGCGGCCCTCGGAGCGACGTGGCACGAGTAGTCATATATACAGTATGGTAATACAGAACCACATATTCTAAGCGCGGCGCTGCCCGTGACGTGATGGAGGACGCACCGCCACTTTTTACCTCGTGTGCATACGGCATGAGTGCCCTCGCGGCTTAGTATACATCGGTTACAGGTGGGGAAGAGATGAGGCGTATGGGCGAGCAACTGCTCATATACCCTCCTTGATTCCATATGGAGGAGTACGTCATTGTACAGGACTAGCCGTCCTCAGGCTTGCAGCTACGGTTCGCCGTCTTTGATTATTGAACTACCGAACGCGCTTGTGAACGTATGTGGGTGGATCATGGCCATCGTGCATACTAAGGTTCGGGGAGACGGGACGAGAGGGCGGTAAGCGGAAGGGTTAGCCAGAGGAGAATATTACCCAGACAGAACTCGATGCGAACTCGTGGAGGATGGAACAGACGACTTGCCTGACGATTGTAGTTGGCGGTTTCTTGCATGCAGAAAACTGCGAACCAGCACGACCACGGACGACCAGTTCGCGCCCCAACAGAACCAGTGATAGAAAAAAATGACCGCGGATTGCGACTGCATTGAGCTGGGCGTAAAACTGCGATTACGATCACAAGGGCCTAAGACTTTACATACAACAAAAGCAATCAAGTAACAGTACAACAGTCCTGAATCAATTCCACAGCGAGAGGCGGAAGACTGAAATAACACGAGTGCAAGAAGCTCGGGACCAAACACTCCAAGCACCATGAGACTGGCCAATTGTGCGGGGGTACCGGGTCCGGAGGTATAGAAGTGGGCGATCTGGATGCCAATGGTTTGTAAGAGATTGGTCGGCGGTCGAGTCGATCAGCATAGATGGGAGGATGGGAGGCTATCATCGATTCATGACATCTACTTGGGGGCGAGGGTGTAAAGGCGAGTGGTCAACCTGACCAAACGTGTAGGACGGAAAACAAGTCAAATAAGTAAGGGTCACGAGTTGGGACCTGTGGCCGAGGGGGAAAGCCAAGTGCGTAGACGGGTAACGAGGTGTTGTCATAATCGCTGAAAAGAAAGGACAGCAATCCCCACGTCCTAAACTAAGTGCAGAGATCGACTGGTACGCGGGGACCCATGATGGCCGTTGCTGTAGATGCAGGGGCTGGGGCTATCGCCACTGTTGCCGCTGTAGCTGATCCAGTAGTCGTTGCCGTTCTTGCTGCTGCTGCTGCTGCAGTCGTTGTTGTTCTTGTTGCTGCTGCTGCTGCAGTCGTTGCAGTTCATGTTCTTGTTGCTGCTGTAGTCGTTGCAGTTCTCGCTGCTGCTGCTGCTGCTGTTGCTGCCGTTGCAGTTCTTGTCGCTGCTGCCGCTGCGTTCGTTGCAGTTCTTGCTGCTGCTGCTCCCGTAGTCGTTGCAGTTCTCGCTGCTGCTGCCACTGCAGTCGTTGCAGTTCTTGCTGCTGCTCCCGCTCCTGCTGCAGTCGTTGTTGTTCTTGTTGCTGTTGCTGTAGTCGCAGCTGTGGTAGCTGTGGTAGTTGTTGTTGTTGTTGCTGCTGCTGGTTTGCTTCTTGTTGCCGCGGTCGCTGCCGTTGCGCCGCCCATTCGCAGGAGGACCCACAGTAAAAGCTGGTGGCACGGCGAGGATACCGTTGGCACGCAAGGCACAGGGAGACACCATGTTGTATATCATTCCTTAACACCGAAACGATAAAAATCCAGCACGAGGACACAGTCACGGGCAGGGACACGTACCGCATATGCTCTAGCGAGCAGTACTCGGAAAGCTCCCGCGTCCTTCCATCGACCATCACATTACGATTGCAACCCGTATAGCGACACATTGGGACATGGTGCGCTGTCTGCTGCTGTACTTGCTGCTGCAGTAGGTACTGGCCCTGGTATTCAGGATTAATTGGTTGAGAGTGTGGGATAGGAGGTTGGGGTGGGGGTGGATGCCGGAAGTCTATAGACTCAGGATCGTACTGCCCATAACGTGTGGATGGGACATAATCTGGGCCTACTTGAACACTGCCAGCTGGGCAACACGATGAGTACGCTGCCACGATCAGGAGTCGCTAGCACTGCTTACAGCTATCAAAGCCTCCCTGGCCCTGAGCAGCGTGGCCCGACAACCAGGGGTTCGCACTGCGGCCATCCTCCAGTTGAGATGGGTCGAAGTCAGAGTAATCCATTGGGATCTGTCGTCGACTCGGGGTAAATTCCCATGAGAGTATTTAAGAGGATGATGGGTACGCCATGACTGTGATCACCGCGTACACCGCGTGTTGATGCTACTTTGGCCCAAACCCAATACAAGGGAGGCGCAACATAGACGGGCGGGGCGGACTCGGAAAGCCGCTGGATATGATTATGGATTGGATTGTCACACGCATGGGGCGCGCCGAATATGATTCCAGAAAGACCATCGTACTGGCACTAGCACTGTACCAGCCGTATACATCCTAAGCGGCGCTATCCCGCACCGCGCGAGTCCCGACCAAGGACCAAGCAGTTCGCGCCACGGAATTGCGACTCCATTGAGCTGGACGGAAAAGTGTAATTACGATTATCATGATCACAGGGTCCGAGACTTTATATACACGGATACGACAAAAGCAATCAGGTACGTGACATACAGTACAACAGTCCTGAATTCATTTACACAGCGGGAAGCGGAAGACTGCAACAACACGAGTACAGGAAGCTCGGGCACTCCAAGCGCCATGAGACTGGCCAATCGTGCGAGGGTATTGGATCCGGAGGTATAGAAGTGGGCGACCTGGATGCCAATGGTTTGTAAGAGATTGGGTCGGCGGTGAGTTGGTCAGCATAGATGGGGGGCTATCATCAATTCATGACAACTTGGGACTTGGGAGCGAGGGTGTAAACATGTAACTGAAAGGCGAGTGGTCAACCTGACCGAAAGTGTAGGACGGAAAGCAAGTCAAATAAGCAATTGAAGGGTCACGCCGTCACGGGTTGAGACCGGAAAGCCGCGTGAACGGATAACTAGGTGTTGTCAACGTCGCTGAAAAGAAAGGACAGCAATCCCCACGTCTAATTTAACTGCAGATATCGACTGGTACGCGGGGACCTATGATGTCCGTTGCTGTAGATGCTGGAACTGGGACTGGAGCTGTTGCTACCGTCGACGCTGCTGCTGCTGATTTGTTGCTTGTTGCTGCGAACGCTGCGATTTCGATGCCCACCTTTCGCAGGAGGATCCGCAGTAAAGGGTGGTGAGACGACGAGGACACCGTTTGCACGCAGGGCACAGGGGAACACCACGTCGTACATCACTCCTTAATACCGAAACGATGAACATTCAGCATGAGGACACAGTCAGGGCCACGAACTGCATATGGTCGCGCGAGCAGTATTCGGAAAGCTCGTGCGTCCGTTGATCGACCGTTACAGTATAACTGCAGCCCGGATAGCGACACTTTGGGACACGGTCCGCTATTTGGAGCAGTAGTTGCTCCAGTAGTTGGATATGTGCCAGTGGGTGCTGGCCCTGGCATTGAGGGTTATGTGTTTGAGAGTGCGGTATAGGATGTGCCAGTGGGGATGGATGTCGGAAGTCTATAGACTCGGGATTGTGCGTCCCAGCACGTGTGGACGGGACATAATCTGGGCCTACTTGAGCACTGGCAGCTGGGTAGCACAATTAGTACGCATCAGTCAGGAATCGCTGGTACTGCTTACAGTTACCAACCTGGCCCCGAGCACTGGCAGCATGGCCCAACAACCAGGGGATCGCACTGCGGTCATCCGAATCGTTCAGTCGATATGGGTCAGGGTAAGAGTAAGCCATTGGGGTCTGTCATCGACTCGGGGTAAATTCACGTGAGAGTATTTAAGAGCAGAGAATGGATCAAACCCATGGGTATGGATCTCTACCCGGGCCGGTCGGCACCGGTCACCGCGCATTGATGGCCACTACTACTAACGGTTGCCCATCTACCGGACACGTACCCTCAGTCGGACACTTCAAATTTCTCACTCAATTCTCACTCAATCACCACAAATTTTTAGATAGCATATTTTGTACATTCTATTAACACAATGCATAATTTTTTTGGATGAAAATCGTGCTGTATCATGAAAAGAAGGAAATTGGGGTTTGTCACGCTTGCCGACCAATGCCGTGTCGGACTTTCTATCCTCACGAAAAGTCGCACGAGCACGCGTCTCGTGATCAGTGATGATAATTGTCAATTAGCACAAAAAAGGAAAGTAGCAGCAGTAAACCGGTAAACGCCTGCACTAGCACACTACACAGTAAGCTTCAATACAATGGTTAGCGTGTCGCGTCGCGTCACGGTCTGTTGATTCAAAATGCCTGCTACAAGGCGACGAGTTCTGCGTCAACAGGACAAGCGGTCAAATGATCCAAATTACGAAGACAAGATCAATAAGACTCTGGCTGCTTTGGAGACAAATGAATATACGTCTTATAGAGCTGCTTCCCAAGCAGTAGGTGTAAGTAGAAATAAAAACGCGTCTATATTCTGTCTAATGTATGGCTTAGATACCTTTGTCAACGCTTACTGACAGGGGAAAGCACCGGAGTGAATCCCGGAAAGTTGCCTCGAGTAAGAGACAACTACTCACTCCGGAGGAAGAGGCGACGCTTTTGGCATGGATAGAGGATCGCGCATTAAAGGGCGTACCATTCTCAGGACCTGGTATAAGAGCTGAAGCATACGCTATCTCTGGCAAGGAAGTCGGGGACAAATGGCTCAGGAGCTTCAAAGCGCGACACAAACATCTATGTGCCACGAGAGCAGTCAAGCTTGACCCCAAGCGCGCCCGGAATTTCAATGAACATGTAATCAAAGATTACTTTGATAAGCTAGAAGAGCTTCATGCCGGAGTTCCTGGTGGCATTCCTCCAGAACATATCTGGAATATGGACGAGAAAGGGATCCAGATGGGCGGAGGCCGGAAGAACAGCGGAAGGAAGTTCTACTTCTTGAAGTATCAGAAACAAAAGTACCAGGTCAAGAGTGATAATCTCCAGAGTGTGACAGTCCTCGAATGTGTCTCTGCTGCTGGACAAGTAGTCCCGCCATCGTTCTGCCTTCCCAGTGGAACACTACCCGATCTGCGCGATCAACTACCAAGAGACCAGTGGGGAAGGTGCGCAATCGCCGCGTTCCTCATCCTTATCACAATGATCGCTGATTCCGATCAAAGTCTCTACTTATCAGACTCAGGGTGGACCGACACTTTCAATTGTGAACGCTGGATCCAGGAAGTCTTTGTCCCATTTGCGAAGGCTCATCGTGTCGATAACACGAAGCCGATCGTTCTCACCATGGACGGCCATGAAACCCACGAGGCTCTCGATCTCAAGCGCACGGTGTATAAGTTTCTAGACGAGGAAGATCTGGAGATTATAATACTGTGTTTTCCCTCTAATACGACCCACAAGTGCCAGCCCCTAGACGTGTTGATCTTCGCCGGCGTCGATCGTAGATGGAAGGAGGTCACTATGGACCACATCAGGAAGGGCATCCCAATGAATCGTTTCACAATCATTCCGGCATACGTTCGTGGAACCAGGGATGTATTCACACCAGACCTTATCTCCAAGGCATTCGAGAAGACCGGCCTATACCCAGTAAATCGAGCAGTCTTCACTTCTGAGGATTTCGCGCCCAGCCGGACTTCATCTATGATCGCATATGTCCCTGATTCCTTTCCAGAAAACGTCCAATCTTCAGATCCCATCGAACCATCAGATCTCTCGGACACAGAGAGCTATTGCCCATCACGCGTATCAACCCCGGACTCCATGGACGACAGCGTTGGTGACACAATAGAAGATATCTTGCCTGATCTCATGGAGGGAGATCACGAATCAGATCGTCCAAGCACTGGCAATATGTCCGATGCCCGGGCCAACGAGACAACATCGGGGTTCATGGTCTCACTAGCCAAACTCGAATCTGAAGTCATCCACGCAACGCGTTCTGCAACAGCTGATCTCAATCGCATCGCTGTAGCTCATCCGAAGGTCATCTCACTAGAAGAAGATCGCATGTTATGTCCGGAAGATCTCCTCAAAGAGTTGCGATCTGTCAGAGAGCAACTCCTCCTCACTCAGCACGCTCTTGGAAATGCTCTAGGACAGCTCAACGCCGCAAACGCGCATTGTACCTCGATCCATCGAGAGCTCGAGAGTGTCAAACTGCAACTGGTCAATGTAAAGAAAACCAAGGAACGTGGATCAAAGAAGGTCAAAGCACGTTTCGTGACATCAAGGGATCTTCACGCGCATTTTGAACAAGAGGACGCCGATCACCAAGAACGCCAACGTATTGCCACAGAGAAACAGACACAAAAGGAAGCCAAGAACGTGGAATACGAGAATCAGATTGCAAGCGACGCGTTAAATCGAGTGTTCACTGGCAGATCAGCATCATATAACAAATGTGATCTCCGGGCACTTGCCATCGCGCTCGCTATATCTGACAAGGGTACCAAGCCGGAACTGTCATCGCGAATCAATGACCACTTTGATCAACATCCGGAACTTCGAGAGCATCCAAGATATACTGGTCTATTCACTAATGCCAAGTCTACTCACAAAGGCGGTTCTGCAATGCCCGGTGAGCTTGGGCCCGGGCCCAACCCCACTCCGATCCTATCCTTACCACGCGATCCTGATCCCCTGACTCCGATCGCCTCTTCAAGCACCTGTCCTACCCAAACCGTTGCTCACCCTCCTTATCATCCGACAGATTTTTATCTTAATTATCAGCAGCTCAACGCGGCACAACACGTTCATTCAGATTCAGATTTAACTGCGCATTTTTGCTTATTTTAGCAACATATCAGGTCTCTGTGTGAAATATGGAATCCCCATGATATTCCCGCAGTTTTCTTGACCCAAACGTGTTCGACAACATTACCAAGTCCAACGCATAATATCCTTTCCCTTAATGGACTTTCTAATTCAACCATCCTCACCGCATTTGCGCAACTTCGCTCGCCGCCAATCACGCTCCTTATCTACCAAGCACAGCTTCCTCCCATTTATAAAGCTATATAATGATCTAGTCACATAACTACTGTATTTATTGGAGGCGGAATACATCTAATTACTCACAGGCGCGCAACATCACGCGAGCAACCGAGCGGAGTTGTAATTTGGGCCGTGACATTGCGTGACTGTCCGACTGAGGGTACGTGTCCGGTAGATGGGCAACCGTTAGTAGTACTATACTACTTGGGCCCAAACCCAAATACAACGGTACACGGCGTAAAATTATCACATGCATTAGGCCGGCGGTGCATTCGCGGCAGATAGCGACCTCGGCCGAATACGATTCCAGGGAATACTAGTACTAGTAAGTATAAGTATTAGGTCAATGACGCAGTCTTCACACCCACATACAGTACAGCATGTGGTATCGTCATCGTCAGCCCGCCTCGTGTTGTCAGGCACTGAGTCGTTTGCCATGCCGTGGTTTACGAGAGTGTAGGCAAGGGGAATCATGATGCCAGCTACTGTCCTGGCACCGCACTCCCCTCCCTGAAAGTGCTATAATACAGCCGACTGGCAACCTCCCCAACAACCCAATTTAGTCCCTCTAGAAGGTTGTGCCCAGTTACCGCGCTGCAAGGGATGATGCTCCATTGATGCGACTTGATCGCCGCAAGATCCAACGCCTTGCATGGGAGGAAACCCGCGTCAGCCAGGACTCCGTCAAGTACCAGTAAGACACCCGGACTAGCCTGTTCTATCTCTTTGTCCGTCATAGAACCCTCTATGTCCTGTTTGTTGGCAAGGACAAGTAAGGATGCACCTGCCAGCCTCTGAAAAGACAGTCATATTGCACACGACTCCCCCAGACAATGTGCATTTGCGTACGTCTTCAAGGAGTAGACTGTGGAGCTCCTCCCTGCAGTCAGCCAACCGCAATCTATCGCCAGAGTCGACAACCCAAACGAGTGCATCTGTCTGTTCAAAGTAATTTCTCCAATAGGGACGGAGGGTCCGTTGACCGCCCACATCCCCTTGCGAGTCTTTCAGGCAGCCGAATGGAAACAAAATGTTTCAGCACGAACATATGTTCAGCGTGTAGCTTTCAACGTTGAGAGTCATTACCGCCAACCGATCGAGGAGAAATCTCACCGCCCGTGCACGAATGTCTTGATGTTGAACCCCAAGGTCGGACTCACGTCGACAATATCTTCGCCATTGAGTTTTTTCAATATGGTGGTCTTTCCGCCATTGTCAAGACCGCTACCCCCGATTTAGTTGCATTCGGACGCTTCACATCGAGGAATGACTTACAGAAACAGAAGCCTCATTTCCTTCTCCCTCAGCCTGTTCTTCCGTATTATTGTGAGCAGCCCCATGATGGGCGACGACGAGGACGACGAGGAATGCTCATGCTCCGGCGCGGATCGATGCGGGCCCGGATCTTACCGCCACGGCCGAGACGCCGAGTCACGGTCAAGCCCCCCGCTGACTCTCGCTCACGATCCCCTTGCGCACTTTCTACCACCACTCCATCGAGATCATGCCACCGAAGAACAAAGGTAAGAAGGGCAAAAACGTCGATGACGAGGCTTTCTGGTGCGTCACGCGATCGCTTGTCATCTAGACGCGATAATGTAGGCGCTCGTCACAGGGACAAAGTTGGGACATCGGCTACAGGGGACAATCTGGCACCCACCGCAGAGCCTTCGGATGGCGAACACGAACACCGTGCTCCCATATCTGGTGCCTTTTCATCATTTGCAACTCTGGGGACGGGAGACGCCCCCGAGCAAGTCGATGAAGATGAGGATTTTGGAGGTCTCATGGTGCGTTTTTCACTTCCGATCCGCACCCGCTGAGCAGAATTTGACTTCATTTTCTACCCTCAAGTCTACATTACGGGCGACTCAGAAGGGCAAGAAGGACAAGAAGGGTAAGAAGAAGAAAGATGATGCCATAGATGATCGGGAACCCTCTGTGTCCTTCGCAACTGGACCACCCCCGGGCGAAGGTTCTGACGCAGAGGACGCCGCTGCGAAGGGCGATATCTCTGTCCCCAAACCAGCCGTAGCAGTTGTGCCCGATGACCTCGCCGATGACGAATGGGGTCCAACGACAGAAAAGGGCAAGAAAGGCAAGAAGGGCAAAGGAAAGAAGAGCAAAACGGAAGATGAGGATGTGACAGAAGGTTTGTGCCGACAAGTATAGTTACTTTTCGTGTTCTAACTCTTCCTAGCAGTGCCTGAAGCGAGTCAGCTAGAGCCCGCTGCGGCACCCGCACTAGTGGAGAACGACGCAGAGGATGCTGCAGAAGGAGAAGGTCCAAAACTGCTGTCAAAGAAAGAAAAAGAGCGACTCAAGAAGGAGAAGGAGAAGGTCAGCCACATCTCGCATTTGCGTGATGATTCGCCTAAGTATGCATCCTCGACCAGGCGAAGAAAAAGGCCCAGGCGGCTGCAAAGAAAGCCCAACCTGCCGAAACGGAGGTGGCAGTGGCAACAACTCTAGCACCGCTCACACCAGAACCCCCTACTCCTTCTGTGGATAAAGATGAAGATGAAGGTGACGATGGCGATGGCGAGGCCGCTGGTGGTGAAGGAGATGCGAAAAAGAAGAAAAAGAAAAAGAAAGCAAAGAAAGATGACGAGCCCGCCCCTGCGCCCGCGAAGAAGAAAGGTGCATCCAGCATCAGTGTACTGAAGGCAATGATGGAAGAGAAGAAGCGAATCGAAGAAGAAACGAGAAGGAAGGAGGAGGAGGAGCGCAAGCGTATTGAGGAGGAGGAACGCAAAGCCGAGGAGGAGGCACGACGGAAAGAAGAAGAAAAGCAGCGTAAAAAGGAGAAAGAGAAGGTGCGTCGCCGCTGCTTACACCCATCTTTGACCTCACCGACCATTCCAGGCCAAGCGCGACCTGGCGAAGAAAGAGGGACGACTCCTTACTAAGAAGCAAAAGGAAGATCAACGTGCTGCGGAGATTCGCAAGCAAGCATTGCTTGCTTCCGGGGCTCAGATTGAGGGATTGCAGCAATCTGCGGCTCCTTCAAAGCGACCAGTGTACAGTAGTCGCAAAAAGGGTGGTCCTGCTAAGGGCGGCTCACCGGCGCCCGATTCTGTGCCCCAAACTCCTGAGCCACCTCCTCCAAAGGAACTTGTGTCCGAAACTCTTCCCGCACCCGCACCCGCACCTGAACCCACACCTGCAGAAAAAGCTGCGCAAGACGTACCAGACGATTGGGAGGCCTCGAGCGAAGAGGAGAAGGTTCCTGCCGCCACAGAAGTGAAGGAATCATGGGATGACTCCAGTGAAGAGGACGAAAAAGGCCCTACGTCTACACCCAAAGCCGCAACAAAGCCTGTCCCTACAAGAGGTTTGCTCATTCCCATCTATCGATCGTAGATTGTCTAACCTGCATGTAGCCAACGGTGCACCGACAAAACCGGAAGCTTTGAAGGCGGGCCTGAAAGTAGCCAGCCCAGTAGTTGCCCCCGCCAACAGCAAAAATATTCCCACCAAAGCCAAGACCCCCGCCGAATCCAGTTCCGAGGAGTCAGAATCAGAAGACGATTCAGACTCAGATTCTTCAGAAGAGAGCGACTCAGACTCGGATGATTCAGAAGATGCTCGCACAACGGTACAGCGGATGGCTGCCCAACGCAAGGCAGAGGCCGCTGCCCGGCGTCAAAAAGCCCGCGAAGATGCACTGGCAGCCGGAAGTAAAGATGATCTTCGTAGCCCAATTTGTTGCATTTTAGGACATGTTGACACTGGCAAGACTAAACTTTTGGACAAAGTGCGTACCGGTCAGCTGGGCCGATGATCGTGCTGATGCCTAGCGCCTCTCAGATTCGACAGACGAACGTACAGGAGGGGGAAGCTGGGGGTATCACACAACAAATAGGTGCCACTTACTTTCCCGTGGAGGCTATTAAAGCCAAGACTGCCGTGCTGAATCAAGTTACCCTCCATCTATCCTTTCTTGATTACTTTCCCTGACCGTGCCCTTAGGACGATAAACAAGAATTCAAAGTCCCAGGTCTCCTCGTAATCGACACTCCAGGACACGAGTCCTTCACGAATTTGCGCTCGCGTGGCAGCTCATTATGCAATATTGCCATCCTCGTCGTAGATATCATGGTAGGTCTTCAAATTGATTTCCCTTATCCTACCTCTCACTCGCCGTATAGCACGGCCTCGAACAGCAAACGCTGGAGTCGTTGCGGTTACTCCGCGACAAGAAGACGCCGTTCATCGTTGCGCTTAACAAAGTTGGTCCGACAATATTTTAGTGTACCTACGAGTTTTGACCGCGGTCAGATCGATCGGATCTATGGGTGGGAGGCAACACCCGACGGGGCATTCCAAGCATCCTTGGCCAAGCAGAAACGTTCCGTTCAACGCGAGTTCGAGGACAGAGTACAGAAAACCATTCTGGCATTTGCAGAACAGGGCCTCAACTCGGTACTCTACTACGAGAACAAAAATTTTGCACGGAATGTCTCGCTGGTGCCGACGTCTGCTATCACTGGCGAGGGCGTACCCGACATGATCATGTTACTTGTGAATCTCACCCAGCAGCGCATGAGCGACCGCCTCATGTACTTGTCGGAGCTCGAGTGTACTGTGCTTGAGGTCAAGGTCATAGAAGGCCTAGGCACCACGGTAGACGTTGTCCTGTCCAACGGCATTTTGCACGAAAGCGACAAGATCGTAGTATGTGGGCTCAATGGCCCGATAGTAACACAAGTACGAGCTCTTTTAACCCCTCAGCCGCTCCGTGAGCTGCGAATCAAAGTATGTATAAGCCCATTTGAACGTTGCATGAACCCTTATATTTTCTCCCATAGTCCTCCTACGTACACCACAAGGAAGTTAAGGCAGCCCTCGGCGTCAAAATAGTTGCACCTGATCTTGAGAAAGCAATCGCGGGTTCACGCCTCCTCGTGGTCGGGCCTGACGACGATGAAGATGATCTGCGCGATGAGGTCATGTCCGATTTAACATCGTTGCTCAACTCGATCGACAAATCGGGCCGCGGTGTATGTGTGCAAGCCAGTACGCTTGGCTCTCTTGAGGCACTGCTCGACTTCTTGAAGGTCAGCAAGATTCCGGTCTCGGGAATCAACATTGGTCCTGTACATAAGAAAGACGTAAGGCGAGCAGCTTCGATGTTGGAACGGGCCCGCGAGCTTGCTTGTATCCTGTGCTTCGACGTCCCTATCGATAAAGATGCGGAACACCTCGCAGATGAGATGGGAATTCGACTCTTCAAGGGTATGTGAACGTTTGTCCCAATTGTTTATTTATTTCCCAACTTTCTGAATATATATATATATATCCGCAGCGGACATCATTTACCACTTGTTCGACGCATTCACGGCGTACAATGCGGAGATCGTCGAGGCGAAACGTCGCGATGCGGCTCCCATGGCTGTTTGGCCCTGTCGTCTAAAGACCATCGCGTGCTTCTGCAAGCGGGACCCGATCATTCTTGGTGTCGACATCCTTGATGGCACTTTGCGCGTGGGAACGCCACTGTGTGTCGTGAAGAGCGACCCAGCAACAGGTGCCAAGGAAATCATCGAGCTCGGCAAGATGTATGGCCTTCGCTCATCTTGTTCGTAGCTCGGAGAAGAAAACTAAGATATACTTTCACAGCACTTCTTTGGAAATCAACCACAAAAACATGGAGGTATGCATGGAAATCCTTCTTGGCTGGGGCTTGTTCTGATGAGGTTATTGTCCAGTTGGTAAAGAAGGCACAGGCCGGGGGAGGGGTCGCTGTCAAGATTGAGCACGCAGTATATCAGTCAGCAAAGATGTTTGGTCGACATTTCGACGAGAAGGACGAGGTCTACAGCCGTATATCGCGGCAGAGCATAGACGTCTTGAAGGTTGGCCCACCTCCTATGCCTGAATGTTTTTTTGACACGATCTACAGACTACCTTCAAGGCAGACGTTTCGAACGAAGAGTGGCTGCTGATCAAGGCGTTGAAGCCCGTAAGGTTACAGTCGCTCTTCCCACGACTTGGCATTGACAATTGCTCGCAGCGTCTCGATATACAGTGATGGCCTCAGCCTCCGGGTCAAACCCCTACTGTAACCCAGTTGCACTACACTGATCACTCGTCCTATCTTACTCTACGTAGAATGGTGATAAATTCGTGTGAGACGTCAACGTGAGAACCACGAAAGGTGGATTTCTATTCATAAGCAGGTTTGCAAATACAAATATATTCCCACTCAGAAGTTGGCTGCCAAGTGGGGGCAAGATACAATCACCCTGAGTACTCTCAGTACAGTACTAGTACAGTATGGGCCATCTTACTCCGCTGAGAGCCATTGGGAACAAACTAGACATCGTTGTTCTTCCCAGATCAAAATCGGGCGCTATAGACAAAACTAGAACCAGAAATAGTGACGGGACTTTTCATAAGCACGTGTTGTGATAAGAGTAGCTAAGCCTTTGACCAGTTTTGTGACATTCATGTGCTCCATGCAGGCATGGGAGCAAATCGGACGCACATAGCATTGGATGCCCTTGTTGCCCTTGAATGCCTCGTAGCAACGGAAAATTGCCCGCCTATTGTGTTAGGGAGCTTCAATCCCTCCCTGTAACGTGATGGAGACGAGGGAGATCCGGGACACGCGCTGAAACGATTGTGGGTTCTGGTAGATACATACCATGATCTCGACGCACTGCGCCTACGAGACTGGCAGTGTCGGGAAATTTGAATTCGTTAAAGGGGACTCGGATGATACCCGGCATGATCTGGAGTAGGACACATGTTCGAAATCATTAGAGCCACATGATTCGACGGCCGCCTGCTGCCACGCCACGCGCAGAGGACATGTTGGGGTCGAATGCAACGACGGCTTTGACCATCAGCTCCGATCGCGGATCACGCAGGTTGTCAGGTCGAAAACCGTTTATCCTCCCATCCTCCCGGACGAGATGAGGCGAGGTGCATCCTCCCGGACGAGATGAGGCGAGGTGCATCCTCTCGCGTGCTAGCGACTGGCGGTTCAAGTATCCAGGCTGTTTGAGCAACCCGAGGGCGATGTCGGCGACGGCGGACTCTCCAGCCCAGTGCGGGCTTCATAATCCGATCAGGGATGTGAGTGAGTTCAGCATTGCGGTTCGGCAACGTGTCTTCTGCCTCCTGCGTGGCCTGGTTTTGTAGAGCGGATGAACGAGGGAAAAGGGAGGTGAGGGTTAGTCAAGGTGGTGGTTACTGAGGGCGAGATACCCGTGGATGGATCTTGCATGTGCGATTCCGGAGGATCAGATAGCCTGAAACGCGAGCACGAGATGAGGTGCTGTGTCCCCAGAAAACGTGAATCCCGCAAAGACAATATCGGGGACCTGAGCAGCACTGCAACCAGTATCCAGCACTTTCGTTTCTTTTTTGTTTTGTTTTTTTCGAAGCTGGATTCGTCGTCAAAAGCTACTGGGCCGGAGAGTGGACAGGTACGGTGCGGGCGCCTGCGAAGGGTGCGCACAGCGCAGTGTGGTACTGCCATGCTGACGGGCTCAGTAGAGGTGAGACACTGCCAACCGGCAAACAAACGAGCACAAAGCTTCGCACGCTCAGCGCATGCACATGTCGACAGAATTGCACCTACGTCTACATCCCATCATAGGAGTGATAGCTGAACTATGCGTGCCTTTCGGCTTTGCATGGCCCTATGCTAGACCACTAGCGGATGCGGATGAGTTGTACCGTGCGGAGGCATAAACCAGTCAACGGAAATATGCGCCAAATAACCACAAATATCCTCTTCGACCTCCACCACTTATGCCGTCGCTCACGCGCTATATTCGCGGCATTCGTGCAGTCGGAATAAGAGAATGGTGGCGCCAGATGCAATATATAGGAGACGTGAAAGCAGGCACGTCGGTGGGCTCTGACCAGTACGTGCCCGGCTTTTGTATTCGGAGACATTTAACATCGATGCCAATAGGTTCGGAAACCGTTATTTCGAGAATCTCAACGCAGAGCAGGAAGTGCCAGGTAAGTTTCCCCTGTCTTCCTTTACTCTTGACGCGGTTCAACGGACAAACTTTCAGGCCGTCATCGTTGGGTCGACTTCGCCCAGGTTAGTCACAAACCAGCTCTCGGAGCATGGCGCGAACAAAGGCCATGCGCTGATTGAGCCCTCCCTGTAGCACGAATATAACGCCTCGCAAGTACCTGCAGAGTGGCATGCGTGGCTTTCGCACATCCGAAAGGATCCGCCACCGCAGGATGTTACCATGCAGAATTTAACACCCACATGGAAAGCGGTGTGTCTCCTTCCTTCGGTTCATTTTCCCAGCTCAACACATATCCTCGCATGCAGCCGTGGGTCGAGAACTTGACTGGCACGCGTGGTGCGTACCGCCCCTACAATACTAGCAAGCCCAAGTTCGAAGCATGGCAGCCAAAAGTGGCCGCCCGTACCAAACCACTCGAGTAGACTTGTACGCTTTAGTACATCAACACAGATTATATATATGTCCCTATCATTTTCTGTTCATTCCAGCCAACATGTCCTCTACGACCATCTCTGCCAACGCTAGACTTGCGGTGAGTCCGGGACTCTCGATACCCAACAGACTGATCATCGGGGCCCTCCCTTCGCTTTTGGCGGCGTAGTCTGTCCGCAGCACAAAGTCCTGGAATGGTGCTCCAGGAAGTGCGAGTTTCGGACGAATACCGGCATAATCCGGCTGGAACCCTTCTGGCCTCACCCCTGGTAAATACCGCAACACGGCAGGATACATGGAGCGCACGCGTTCTTCGTCAGGGGAGAGATGTGGTTCCCACACTTCCTCATCGTGCTTTGCACTGTCAGGAGCGGACAGCCAGTCAATGTCCGGCCCAAAGCGTACATTACCAGCCATATCGAGCGTCAGATGCGCGCCGAGTGAGTGAAATGAGGCGCCCTTGGCAGTGGATGCCTCGTCCGCGGGATAAATGAGGTGTTGGATGCCTCGGACACCTGGTCCGCGGTACGCAGCGTATGCACCGCGCGCAAAGTAAAGCGGAACGTGTTCCGAGGGCGGGAGAATTTCGTTAAGCACGCTCGCGGCCCCAAGACCCGCGGCGTTGATCAGCACCCGTGTCAGCGTGGCATCAGCTTTGCCGTCTCTCTCTTCTGGACTCGTCACGGTTTGCACGATCCAGCCGGTCGGGCTTTCTGCGTCTGCATCGACACGCACTGCCCGTGTTGCATATGCAATCGTGCCCCCTGCGTCTTCGATATCCCTCTCGAGGCTGTTGAGCAGCGCAGCCGAGTCGACGATCCCTGTCGAGGGACTCCACAATGCCGACGTGATCTCGCGCGCCAACTCTGGCACGCGCTCACGTGCGGCGTCGCCGGTGAGGATCTCTGTGGGCAGCACTGGCTGATCGGCGGAATCGTTCCAGCGCGGGGGTGCGCGTAGAGCCATCGCCTTTGCATGCATCTTGGTGAGATACCCGCGATGTTCCTCGCGCCCCACCACGAGCTTGCCTACGCGCCGGTGGGGAACGCCATGCTCAGCGCAGTACGAATACAGCATTTGACGCCCGCGCAAACATAGACGCGTTTTGAGCGAATCGGGAGGGTAGTAGAGGCCTGCCGCCTTTGTGAGCAATCGGGCACGAGAGATTGAAGCGGGGGGTATTTCCCGCACCGGCGTGAATGACCTCAGAGTTACGCGAGCTGTCGTTGAGCGAGTCATCACACCTCGTCAAGCCCAAGACGTCGAGTTCACGAAAAAACCGATAGACGATCACCTCGTCTCCTCCCCTGGACGGGAGTGCCGCTCGATGAGTATCGTCGACTTGTCCGGGAAGCGCTGTAAAAGCGCGCGGGCGACCGCAAGCCCAACGACGCCTTGTGTTCCGGCGACAGGAATTCAGACTCGGGACGATATAGAAACAACACGTTTGGCGCACCTCCACCGATAACTATGTGATCTACCGCGGCCTCGGGTGACTTGCCACGAGATGAGAGAACGGCTAGGGGAATAGATGGCCCTCGTCGCACCTTAGAGACGTACCTCCCTGCGCTATTCAAGGACGTCCTGAGACCACGCATTCCGGCTTGCATACTTGGCGAACGAACGGGAGATAACGGAGGCACAGAAAGCGACACAGGGGCAGTACGGGTCTTTGATGATAACGTTTGAGACGCACTCACCGTCCGCGTGCCATCAACCGATCAACGGCATGCTGGAGAACCGCTCTGCGTGGGAGTCATCAATATGCATCAATTTTCACACTTCATGTGGCCATTTCTCTTTCACTCTCATGGCGCAGCTTGGCACCACCTTGGCTTACTGTGTTTGACCGGAAGATTTGGAAAAATTGGAGACTTGTCTGGCCCTGTGTCATGCCAGCCTCCACTGTTGACTCTCCACCTGCACTTGCAGCTCCACGAACAGTGGCTAGCTAACGCCCAACACTACCGATAGCGACGGCATGAGCAAAGGCCATGCGATGATCGTATCTGTGAACAATAAGTTACATTTGCCGACGAAGCCTGGGAAATTAGCGCCCAAACCGCCACCCTTCCACGCCTCGTGCACATGTACTGCGGCATCTTGGCATGGCACATAGAGGCTCCTCAATGCGAGGGTAGGCGATCCACAAAGCCCCCATTAGATGTTCTGGTATCGTGTCTGTATCGCACTGGTGATTTCCCTCTTCCCAGCTCTCATCTCCTCCTCTCCGGTACCGCGTGCACTGACCACGACGGTCATGCGTCGTGTACAGGCCAATGCTATCAACATATCGAGCCACAGGTGAGCCGTACTTTCTTCGATCGGATGGCCCCACAGACGCTCAGCCGATCTCAATGGCGTGGCATGAAGCTGGGAGAAGGGAACTCTTGCAGAGGCACTGACAGAGTTTGAGTGGCCGACGCTTACGCCTTTTCTGCCGGGGGCTTTATTTCCTCCAAGCCCCCTTCCCTCGTGGGAAAGCGCAGCCGATGTTTTGGCGATCGCAGAGACGTGAGTGCGCAATTGGGCCACACCCGGCCCTTCCTCTTTTCCGTCTTGCTGAACACTCGCAGGACCATCGACCAAAAAGTCAACGGAACGCTTCCCCTTACCGATGGACAAGGGTCTGTGGGAGATCCCGCAAGTGAGCCCGTTTCTGTTTGTCGCTCGGATCGCCGCTGATACAGTATCTGGGTCTACCCGATGATTAGGTCTAGGACAAGCGGTGCTGTTGCGCAACTGGACGCAAACAAACCTTTCCGATACACGATTCTCGTTCGCTGCAGGACTACAGCTTGGGTATCTCAAAAACGATGCGCCGCGAGCCGCATCGGGCGCAATCTCCCACAAGTCGACCGAGGTCCAGCTTTGGTGTGTCTCGTTGATCGATTGATCCTCTCTTTCTACCTAGACCGCGCCACTAACATTCCATCCCGCGCGTGCTCATCCAGGTCGGACTTTATATATATGGTTCCCCCTTTCATCGCGTACTTTGGTGCCCTGCAGGGTGACTCTGCATTGGTGCAGGTCGCGTATGATCAAATTCGCCTGTATCGTGATGCCCTGTTCGATTCGAATGTAAGTCTGTGGCGACACATAGCCCTGGGTTCTTCGCAGGACTCTGGTCACTGGGCAACCGGTACGCAACCTTTTCGTTTCTCCCCATGAACTGGCAGAGAAAGGGCAGTGCTCAAGCTTGTGGTGCAGGGAATGGTTGGGCGGCAGCTGGCATGATGCGCGTCTTGGCCACAATGAATCGGTCTTCGCTCTCATCGCAGATGCAGTCACAACAAGACAACCTGACACAGTGGGTCGACGAAATACTCACAGGCGTGTGGGGCTATCAGGTACGCTACAGCGTTGTCCTGCGTTCGGAGATTTGACCCAAACGTTGGGGGCCCGCAGCAGGCCAATGGGACGCTCCTGAACTACGTTGACCAGCCGGGTTCGTTCGCAGACTCATCATCGACGGCCCTGCTCGCGGCTACGACGTTCCGGTACGGTATGATCACGGGCGATGGGAAGCATGATGCAGCCGCAATACGGGCGTTAGACCTCGTGATTGACAGCTTAGATGACGACGGATGGCTCCTCAACACCGTTAATCCGTACTCGTATGGCGAGCGGAGCCAAGCCGGTGCGCATAGTCCTGAAGGCCAATCCTTTGTGCTGCTTCTTGCAGCAGCGTGGTCGATGTACTAGGCCGCGACCGGGTCCAATCTAATTGAAAGAGGGCGTAGAGAAGTAGATGGCCACGATAAGACGGACAACCATGAACTATTATTACTAACGACATTATTTACGAGGTCGGACATGGTACATAACGCTTTCTATCTGTATATATCACTTTCTTCCGTTGACTTACAGTAACATAGAGGACAATAGCTTGTGTCTGGAAGGATCTCTGGCGGATTGCAAAAGCCGAAATCCGACTTTCAGAGGTATGTCAGAGACATCGTGGGATGCGTTCAGGACATCGAGAACCCGGAGTGACACCGGTGACCGCCTCGTGTAACGAAGTAGAAGCAGTGGTTAACTCCATCCGCCTGGTCTGCCCCAGGGAGGCGTACATGGGAGTTCCCACCTCATAAAGACAGAACGTGTTGATCCGTGTCGGTCTGAGTAGCGCCTGTGGGTGGTAGGTGCAGGAAATTTTCGGGTGATCTCGTTGCATACACACACTTCTTTGATATGGGATGTACCTTCGCGCTGTACGAGACGCCCCGGCTCTCGAGTCCATAACCAAGTCCGTCGATGGAGATTCCGAGTGACCACACCCACGTGAAAAGCCGCGGCTGTGGCCCACTGACCGCACCGCTCTCATGAACAGCCGGAGCAGTCACATTCACGTTCAACGTCCGGCTTATCTCTTGTAGCCCTCCTGTATCTCTACGTCGTAGTGCCGCACGCATCGCAAGAATATCGCAAAATGGTGTCAAGACAACAGCAGGAGTATACCGTTGAGCAGGTTGCCCAAGTGCGTCCATAGTATACGGTACAACGTCGGGGTTACAACTGACCTACTCACCTCCTGGCTAGCACAACAAGGAGGGCGACGTGGTACGCTCCTTGCTTCACTCTGCGTCCTCAGTCGGTCAAATGGTTGATGTCCTTTCCAGTGGATCATCGTCGACTCGCGGGTGTATGATGTATCCAAATTCGCCAACTTGCATCCTGGAGGCGCAGCCGTGCTGCTCGTAGATTCAATAGGTGACTGCTTGTTCTCCATCGTGACGAGAAACGCGCTCATGGAGAGGGCGCTTTACAGCTGGGAAAGATGCCACCGAGGCGTTCTTCGGTCTGCACCGGCAGGAGGTGCTATACCGCCCTCAATACGCGCGCTTGCAGATCGGCACCATCGAGGGCAAGGAGCCGCAGATCACTCCGCTCGCGGTGGACGCCATTTCCCAAGTTCCCTACGCAGAGCCGTCCTGGCTCACGCCGGGCTTCTCCAGTCCGTATCACAAGGAGAGTCACCGGCGCTTCCAGAAGGCCATGCGCAAGTTCGTCAACGAGGTCGTCCTTCCCGACGCGATTGCCTGCGAGGAGAGCGGAAAGCGTATCTCTCAACAGGTCGTGGACAAGCTCGGGTACGTTCGGCGATGATTCACGGGCGCGATATGCTGAGTTTCTATGACGCGCGGTCTCTGGACAGGGAAACAAATATCATCGGCATGCGTCTAGGCCCTGGCAAGCATCTGAAGGGCAGGCTGCTCCTGGGCGGTGTGATCACGCCGGAGGAGTTCGACCACTTTCACGAGGTTCGCCGATCCCTCTACTTGCATATTTTCTCTCTCAGGCTGACTATCCTTCAGCTGATCATCAACACGGAGCTTGCACGTTGCGGCACACGAGGGTATATGGATGGTCTGCTCGCCGGCGACGTGATCGGTCTGCCACCCGTCCTCAATTTTGGTTCTGCGGAGCTCCGAGCCAAGATCGTCCCGGACGTCCTCGCGGGAAAGAAGTTCATTTGTCTGGCAATTAGCGAGGCGTTCGCGGGAAGTGATGTCGGCGGCATGCAAACGTATGCTTATAAAGATGGCGACGAGTGGGTCATCTCGGGAACCAAGAAGTGCGCGAATATTACTCTGCGATCGGGTGCCTGTTGCTGAGGCGTAAAACAAACAGGTGGATAACAAACGGCATGTTCGCGGACTACTTCACTGTTGGCTGCAAGACGGAGGGTGGATACACCGTTATCCTCGTGCCTCGCTCGGACGAACTTTCTACCAAGCCAATCAAGACAGCCTACTCTTCTGCCGCAGGCACAGCGTTTGTGACCTTCGATAAGGTCCGCGTCCCACTATCAAACACGCTCGGTGAAGAGGGGAAGGGCATGTCGGTCATCCTCAGCAACTTCAACCACGAACGGTGGATGATCCTCTCCATGGGCTTGAGCACGCAGCGCCTGATCGTAGAAGAATGCCTCAAGTTCGTCCCGCCGGACTGCATCTCACGTTCATTCTCTGGTATTGACCGCCTTGTAGGTGGTCGCAGCAGCGCCAAGCGTTCGGAAAAGCGCTGAATGCTCAAGCTGTCATCCGTGCAAAGCTGGCTCAAATGATCGCGCGCGTCGAGTCTGCGCAGAGCTGGCTCGAGAATGTCACACACCAAATGAACAACGTCTGTCCCTTCATTCTTCTCAACGTTCCTGTCTTTTCTGCACCGTATCTGAACCTGAGAGTAGATGTCGTACGCGGAGCAATCCGATAAGCTCGCCGGCACCATAGCTCTTCTCAAGCAGTAAGCCCCTCTCACTGCTAGGAACATCACCTGGTGACTGAGTCAGTTGAAGGTATGTTACAAACACAGGGCGCGCCACCGCCCAAGACGCGGCGCAAATATTTGGTGGACGCTCCGTCACTCAGTCAGGCATGGGCAAGTTGGTCGAGAACGTGCGTCAGCTCACAGCCCTACCTACGTTTTCGTCCTGTGCTCAGATAAAACCTTGCCACAGTACCATCGCACGTCACCGTATGACGCGATTTTGGGCGGCGCAGAGGATGTCATGGGCGACCTTGGTGTCCGACAGGCACTCAGGAGAATGCCCAAAAACGCGCGATTGTGATGGGGCAAGGCCGACGGCGATTTCGTTCGAACTGCCACATTCGTATATTTAGGTTGTTGCTGCACATAATAGGCTCCATTACACGTCAAGCCGATCATCGAAATTCGAAATTCGCTTGCTCTGACATGAGACCAGCGGCAAAAAAAGTCTATTAGACGACTATCTGTCCCCGAACGCTTCCGTTGGCACTACAGTATAGGTCAGTTTTGCATAAGGGGCCGGGGGACTGAGATTACAAGGTGGTTTCCGTCGTCAAAACAACGTTAGGGATTCTAGTCGCAAAGAGCACGAGGCTCCGTGGATACAATGGCTTCCCACGGGAACTCCCTAAATTGGTTTTAGTCTTCTACGGCGAACGGAACGGACCCTCTTAACGCCCCTGATGAAGATCTGTCAAATCAAAATCGTGACTTCGCTTGTGGTCGGTGGTCTGGGAAAACCGTTGTCTGCTAATCCAATAACGGAAACAGGTTTAGTCGCAGTAAGGTAAGTCACGAAGGCCGGGCAGAAGGACCGAATCATTCGCCGACCCTGGATACGTTTTATCTAAGGATAACCTCATCAATTGGTACTGATCGACCACTGCAAAGAAGGGAAGAACCGAGAAAAGAATCATGCGAGGTCATGAGGATGAGAAGTCAACACATTCTGGGGTGGGCCATTGACCGCAACCATGGGTGTAAAGAGTGTGGTAGCCGCCAACTTGAATGCGCTGCCACGTTGCGTCGACCGCTTTTATAGTACTACCTAGACATGTCCATATTACGCGCGAGCAGGGCGTACAGTATTGCCTTGTTCTGGTCTGATTAGACCTGCTAGAACCGCTAGAACTCTACACTTCGGCGCCCACCTTAGTGGCGTTGCTGCGGAAGACCTCTGAGCGTCCCATTGTGACAGTGCCCGTTCACAGCTGAGTTCTAGTCAGGGTCGCCTTGAGCGGCTTGTATCCCCAGATGCCCAGATGAGTGTTGGGGTTATGGGACTCGGCACGGGTCACGAGAAGGCCAAAAGGGTCAGCGGTCAGCATCCATGGGGCCGACGTCGATCATTAATAAAGCCGGGAGAACGGCTGTTATGCGAGACCAAAAACTTGCCGGTGTGAGCTGGGACCTGTCGGGTTTGTGTTGCTCGAGTGGAGACGGACGGAGGAGGATGGCGAGTCGCACACTGGCAGTAACGTCGAGGCACCAACAAGAAAAAATAGACTCTCAGTCTGGAACATGTCGCAACTCTCCTGGTAATCTCATCTCACCGCAATTGCTTCAGAAGTTACGGTAATTAGGTTCCATAACGCCTTATGAGGGCCGCAATCTCGTGATTTTTGCAAAACGGACCACACGAGATCGCGTGGCACGTCCCTTTATTTCGCATGCCGTCCTTCATTTTGTTCCGCTGCGGCATTCTAGTTCCTCAATAGTGGGCCGCCGCACCTGGAGAAGCGCCGTTGCCGTGTTTTACGTTACGTGACAAGCTTCTAGCGCTCTTCGCAACCAACCAAATCCCACTTCTTGCGGGGGTGGGCAACTTCTTGGCCACCCCCCGATGTCTCGTCGATGGCCAAGGCCATGTCAATCTATCTATCAAATTCGTGTTGATCATGGGGGCAGACTTCCTTCCCGACGGTGGCACACGGGTGTTCGTATTCGCCCCCCAGTTCCTTGGGGAAAAATGCCAAAAGACGCGCGCAACACAAGACAAACAGACATCTCCTGACATCTTGATCCAGCCGGTTGGCGTTCGTCGGCGAGCTATGATCGGAAAAGTGCACGCAAGGGCGCTCCTCGGCGCAAATATTCAAAATCGCCCATACATATAGTCCGTAAAGTGATGGAGGTACCTTATCCAGTCCTCTTTTCGCTCATCGTCACTCCTTCAGGCTGGCAGCATGTCCCTATCACCTACTTTCCTTGACCTGTTGCTGCTGGTTTCGGCTACAGGGATCCTGTCCTTATTGGCCCTGAAGCACCTCAGGGCTGCCCGCTCAAGAAGAAGAGCACCCCTTCCGCCAGGCCCAAAGGGCCATCCGCTTATCGGCAACATCTTCGATATGCCTACTTGTCGTGAGTGGGAGACATTCACGGAGTGGGGCAGAAAGTACGGTGAGTCCTCTTTCGCTTCGATTCCTTCTCGATGGATGGGCCGTTTTGTGATGCTTGCAACGTGCAGGCCCGATTACTTACATCCACCTTGCCGGCGAACCCTTCGTCATTCTCAACTCGCTCGACACGACGCTGAAGATGTTGGACGCCAAGAGCTCTATTTATTCTGATCGCCCGAGGTTCCCCATGCTCGGCGAAACCATGGGCTGGGATCGCGGTCTGGTGCTCTCCCACTATGGGGAGCGCTTCCGCACGTTCCGCCGCCTCCTGCACCGTTTCATGGGCACGCGTGCGGCTGTCGCCAAACACCACGATGTCATCGTGCGAGAGACGAATCGACTCATGGCGCGTCTGATGCAGAACTCGGGAAACCCAATTGAGCACCTGCGGAGGTACGCGGGTTTCCAGATATTTATTTTTTCATCCGAGCGTGCTCTTCTGACGATGCTGCGCAGAACTGCTGGCGCTCTCGTTCTTGACCTGGTCTACAATTATCAGGTGAAGGGCCATGATGACGAGATCGTTCACATCGTCGAGGTTGCGAGTCTCGAGTTCTCACGTGCCGCGACTCCTGGCGCTTTCCTCGTCGACTCGCTGCCATTCTGTGGGTACACCGGCTTCGACATGGCTGGCGTCCACGTCTCATCAATTTTTTTTTTCTAAAAAACTATCAGTACGGCATGTTCCGGAGTGGTTCCCTGGTGCTGGGTGGAAAAAACTGGGCCGTCAGTGGCGTGCCAATGCTCACAAAGTTGTGGACACGCCCTTTGAATACACTCAACACCGGAGGGTGGGTCTCACTTTCGATACTGGTACGATCTGAGGTTGATATACGGTGTTGTCTACTGCAGGCAGCTGGCTTCGCTGGCACGTCGTTCGTCGATATGAACGCCGAGGAAGGGATGTCTGAGCATGACGCGGATATCGTCAAATGGGCAGCAGCTTCGATCTATTTCGGTAAGGGGGATACCTAGGTGCTGTCATATATATCCTGATGTTGAACTGATCCAGGGGGTTCCGATACTGTAAGAAGATCTGAACGTGGCGATGTTACGGCGTTTTCAATACCGTTATCTTGCAGATGGTTTCCTCGACGTCATCTTTTTTCCTCGCCATGACACTGTACCCAGATGTCATGAAGAAAGCTCAGGCGGAGCTCGATGCGGTAGTTGGCTCCCACAGGCTTCCCACCTTTGAGGATGCGGATCGGCTTCCCTACGTCCACGCGGTCATTAAGGAAGTGCTGCGCTGGGCTCCGGTGACACCTTTTGGTACGTGAGACAGTCTTGCCAATCGCCATTCGGGGAGCTGATCATTGTTTTAGGAGGTCATCATCGCTTGATGCAGGATGATATCCAAGACGGATGTTTGATACCGGCCGGTACCGCCATAATCGTGAATATATGGTCAGATTTCAACGCTGTTTTTCTCTACATGATCTGAATGGTTAGGTGATTCAGGGGCCTTCTTCACGAAGAAAATATCTATTCACACCCTATGGTCTTCGATCCTGAGCGGTTCATTGCCACTGAGAAACGACCGGCTGAAATGGATCCTCATGCTATCCTGTTTGGATATGGACGACGGTAAGCTCACGCCGATCTTGGGGGGATTGATTCGTATTCACGGATGTATACGCTAGGTCTTGTCCTGGTAAGAGTGCTCGATGATATCCTGGGATGATTGTTCACGTAGCCGTCATTACAGGAGTGAATCTTGTAGATGCTGCCATGTTCTTGTATGTTGCTACAGCGCTCGCAGTGTTTGACATAACCAAGGCCGTCGACGACTGCGGGCGTGCGATCGATACTAAAGCTGATTTTACCAGCGGCCTGGTTAGGTGAGCAAATGCAACTCGCCGGATTGTTCACCTGGCTCGCTTGGGAGCTGACAAACGTTTCCCAGCCATCCCCTTCCTTTCCAATGTTTTTTTAGGCCTCGGTCATCGGAAGCAGCTTCTTTGATTCGCGATGCGAACCCTTTGGAGGGCTGATTATTTTTGTGAGTGGTCCATGTATTCTCATCGTTGCCCAGTCCCATTGAAACGGAACATCTGACTCGCCGGTATCACTCGCAGATGTATACCCTCTGTTCTATCTATTTATCCTTTTTGTTTTTCGCTACATGCAGAAGTTCACCGTCTCCTGGATGAATCAAGGTGGCCTAGTTGCCACAAGTCTCAGTCTGAAACGTTCGGTTGTGCGGTTGTGACTTGACTTTTCTCCTTTGCGCGGTGGTCCAAGCTTGATCATAGAAGATTCATGGCACGTTTCCGGTCTGGGTCCCATCGCGAGGGAAATCTGCGGCTCGATACGTGCGCCATAAAACTGTTCATGGCCCCTGGGGGCGGTTAGTGAACGTGTGAACCGTCATCTTCCTGCAGCGCACAGAAGCTCTCAATTAGCTTCGTTTGATAGTTTGAGATCTTACTCCCTACGTGATAATTAAGGTCCGTAGTCCTTGCTGATTGCCCCCAACAATGCTTAAACGTCTGGTGTGATTCATTCCAGTATCTGCATACCCTTATCGTTGCGAGAACTTCAACCGCACGCGCCCACATTCCGTGTGCGGGGGGGGCATCATGCGTTGGGATGACAGTCACGCACGCGCCCACATTCCGTGTGCGGGGGGGCATCATGCGTTGGGATGACAGTCACGCACCACGCACTGTGGCCGCTGGGCAGTGTCGACTGAGAGCGTTTCCAAGTCAGGATAAGTAAGACGAGGAGAAACGCTCGTACTATTACTGTTTCTGGGCTGGCCCGACGGACTTTGGTATGCAGGTGCCGTAGATTAAAGGTGGACATTACGTTCAGTGCCCCCCCAAAAAGCCTCGGTCATTCCTTCCCCAAAGACTGAGGCGAATAAACCAGTTTATTCGTGAACGTGTGAACGCTCATGCGTACGTACAGTACTGATACTGTACATAGCCCCCGAGCCGCGTCTATAATACATCCGTGGACCTTTTGGGGCGCTGCAAATTGAATGTATGTAGTAATGATGAGTGATTTACCGCCAAACTAAACTTGCGCACTGTGAGCTGCCTGGGTGGTTCCCAGATCGGCGTCGCTTTTCACTGTGTCGGTACTAGTGGTCGTCATGCGGCAGAAGTACGCTCCACCCGTGACACAAGCGACCTTTGATCGTTGTTCAGGACATTCAGCGTTGGCTTTAGTCGGAGTGGGAGATACCATGATTGTCCTCGTGTGCAATCCAGCTGCGTCAAATTGTCTCAACCTCCCAGTAGTTCCCCCTACTTATCCGCAAATGCCCTTGGCGTGAATCTTCACACCGATACAAAGATCGAGGGTCCCCTGGGGAAAGGAGTAAATGTCGCGCGCAATCACGCTCTCGACCAGTGTTTCGACGAGCTCGCCCCATGCTCGCTTGATGCCAATGCTAAGGTCTACCCAGGGTTAGCTCATCATATGCTCCTTTGCGCTCGGAGAGATTACCGGTCAGAAATGTCGAGTGGGCCAGCGCCGTGGTTTTTTCTAGACTTGACGATGGCATGCTTCAATAGAAGGACGATGAGAATGCGATCGAGGCACTATGAAAGATCATTTCGCAGCAGTTATGGGGGGGCTACGAGTCTCGACTGTAGAATACGAAGGGGGCAACACCGCAAAGGGTAGTCAGTGCACCGTCTCCGCCAAGGCCAGTTACGTATACTTTCCACAGTGCAGGAATGCCGTACCTTCAATTAGGCCTTTTCGATAACTCTATGAACAGGGCCATCTCCACCGTTCAAAAAGTGAACGTAAACGATCCCTACTACAAATTTGCTACATCGTCAACATAGGGTTCAGAACCAGCCACCCCCCACGGCTGTTTCGTAAATCCTCGAGTAACAAACTGTATATGTCACCAGTCCATAATTTCCCCATTCATTTCCGGGCGGCGAAGGGGGTACGCGGCTCGCCTCGACACGAAGTTCTCCGTCATTGCGACGTCAACGACACAAGAGCCTTCCAAAGGCAAAGGATTCAGCCCGGAAATGTGCACGCGTTCCCCGACCACCATGCGACCTCACCTTCTGCTGTCATATCGGACGACCTCCCTCAGAAAGAAGAGCCTGGGGACAATCGAAAGTGTGTGGGTTATTCTGAGATCCTCAGCCGCCACCGGCATCGGTGATGCGCCACCTTCAATTGAATACTTTGGGGGACTGAAGATAGCGAACGGAATTGGGTATTGAGTTCCCCGATGACTCGTATGCGAGCCGGCGAGTTAACATTCTTCCTATCGGTGCTTGTAAGGGAGACACAAACGCGAGTCGATGGGGATGGGAACAGCACTGCTGTAGTAGTGCCTAAGACGGTCGATGGGTGAAACGCGTTAGGCGTTACGATAATAGCGCAAGATCCGGGCCACCGTCGCCACAGTCCTTGACTCGAATGAGAAAGCAACTGTTGTCCTTTGAACGGGACTCGGTCGGATCACTGCAGCAAACCTCCATAGAAAAAATTGGTAGAGCAGCTGCCGAGGGAACATGAGCTAAACTATGAGAGGCACGGCGCGATGATGAGAGACAACAACCATACGCGTCCCTGCGCTGTGGGCTTGCAGTGATGCTTTTGCGGCCCTCGGAGACCAAAAAAAGATCCTTGCCAACTGCCAAGAGGACAATCAACGTAATCAACCCTCGAAGTGCGCAGGAGCAGGAGCAGCACCGAGTGAGCCAAATAAGCAACAATAATCGAGAGTTCCGGGGTCCCGAGTAGGACAAGTGGCACGTGCCGGACGCTGCCCAGGCGCCAGCGGACTTGCCATTGCAACACCAGGACGACAAAAAACGAAACGAGGATGCACGGTCGTCTGCCTCTCGCTCTGCGCGCTGCCACGCGGCATCAACGGTACGTACGCCCTCCCATGCCCATACCAGCAGCCTCTTTTTCCCTCCATTCATCATACCGCACATCCTGACACGCAATTCTACATTCACAGTGTCTCGGCGGCGGCGCATGCCCATAGAACCGTAGCATGTGAGCGCGTGCGCGCACTCGCAACTGCGACGACATCCGCTTCCTCGTCCTCGTCATCTTCGCCACCGCCCCCTTCATCATCACCCTCATCATCACACCCTTCACCACCTTCAACCGCCCCAACTCCCACAAACGCGCCTTCCGACCCCGCCCTGCACAGACTCGTAGACGACATATCCACGCTGACACTGCTCCAAGCCGCAGACCTCGTCACTCTCCTCAAGGTAAATATATAAAAAATCCACACCTCCACCTCTACCTCCACCCAATTACAAAATAAAAACAAAAAAAAACAAACATCTAAATCATCTTTTCACAGACGCGTCTGAACATCCAAGAAATCGCCCTCCCTGCAGCGGGCGCCGCCGCTCCCGCTCCCGCCGGCGCAGCAGGCGCAGACGAGGAAGTCGAAGAGGCCGCCTCCAAGCCGAAGGAAAAGACGATCTTCAACGTGAAACTCGAGTCGTTCGACGCGGGCTCCAAGCCGAAGATAATTAAGGAGGTCAAGGCCCTCGTGCCGAACCTCACCCTCATCGAGGTGCGCCATTCTTTGTTCTTTTTTCTTTTTTTTTGTCTCCTTTTCTTGGCTTACTCGTCGGGTCCAGGCCAAAAAGTTTGTCGAGTCTGTGCCAAAGGTCCTCAAAGAGGGTATTCCAAAGGAGGACGCGGAGAAGATCAAAAAGGCGTTCGAGGCACACGGCGCCATCGTCATCCTCGACTAGACTCCCTCGCCCTACTTTTCCGCCTTCCCTCCCTCCCCATCTGTTATGGGAACGGTGCTCATATTTAGACATTTACGGTACACCACACGCACCCAATACAATCGCCAATGTGCACACTATGCTATTGATTATCGTATAGCTGCGCGACACGCACACGATCGGTATTGACCTAAGGACGTACAAAGGATGTCGGACGCAATAAGAGAAAATCGATGAGCAAAGCTGTCAAGAGAGTTCGGGTTTTAGCCCTGTATGAAGAAGCATGACCACCATATAATGCAAATAAGAAAGGAAAATGGGTGGAATGGTGGAGGGAGGGGGTAGGGCCGGCGGAAGTTGAACCTGTTCAGTCCTCGGACAGATACCGGTATTCGAATCGGAAGTCGCTCTTTTTCCGTTGGCACCACGAGCCCTCCCAATCAAAGTAGACATATACGCCCTGCTCATATTCCTCTGTGATAGCCTGCGGCTCCGAGTGCCGCTGGAACCAAGTTAGGTACTTGACATGGAAACGCCAAGATTGCCGCTTCAGCTCCTTGGCCGCGAGGAACCTACGTTGGCAACATTCGCATTCAGCACCATCCGCGAAAGGTGCGCGTGGCCACTTACTGCTGATATGTGCCCGGTAAGAAGTAGAACACGTAAAAGAGCGTCTCGACGTCGAGTTGTGCAAAGAGCCGCGGAGAACTCAGGATCGGGTTAGTTGCCTGGGGGTAGTACGTCGGGGCTTGGTACGGATTACGCGGCACGTAGTACTTGGGTCTATGTCCGACCCAGATGTCAGCCACGTTTAACAGGCCCATCACGAAGGCACAGCGCACTCACTTCTCGGTGTCCTGCGGCTGTGGCATATTCGAGTACCCCCCATCAAGTAACTTGTGTACCTGGTCCAAGTTCGTGCGATGCGCCGCTGTTCCCGAGTACAAGCGCAAGTCAGCATGGCCACGTACTCCCTTCCACACAGCCATAGATCATCGACGGAAACGTGCTTACCCTTCTGCTTCACAGCTTCAAATGATGCCACGAGATCTGACAGCGAGCCTGGGAATGCGTTGCGTTGTGCCGGCTGTTGCAATGCAGAGGGCGGACGCTGCGTCTCTAGCTTCACGCCGGGTGGGAACTGAGGTAGTTGTGCCTGCGTCTGCGCAGCGGGCGGTAATGGTGAAGAGCCAAGTGCCTGCGGCTGCTGTTGTTGCGGCTGAAGGGGCGCAGGAGAACGCACAGTTTCTGGCGCTGGGGTGCTCGTCGCTCCTATAGACGTGGTTACGGGCGATGAGGCAGGCCACGCGTTACCTGCCTGTCCGTCTGCAGATGTTGGTGCTGCAGACTGGTGACCGCGGTCAACTGTCGTCGTCCGGTTGCTTCCCACGTACAATTGACGTACCGGTGCGAGTACCTCCTGTGGCGGTTCATGCACACCTACAAACATCAAGGTTGTCAGCACATGTTTCCGAACTTTTGGAGGAAGGACAAGAAGAGGAACGGTAATCGTCGAAGAGTAGGGCTCACCTGCCCCAAGCGGTGATGGCGCGGATGCGGACACGGGTGGCTCAGGATGTGATTCTGCCTCGGACACCAATGGCGAGCCGAATGAGCCGTCAGGCTGTTGTGCGGATGCAGACGTCGAAGACAGAAACGGGCTCGATGTGGAGATCTGTGTCAGACTTGGAGATGAGGTCACAGCAGCGATGTGGTCCTGCAATGTTGTTGTCGTTGCTACTGGCTCGGGCCTCGGTGGAGGGGGTGCAGGTGCGGGTGCAGGCGCAGGTGAGGGGGGCACTATTTGTACTGGGGCGGACGATGATGATGCTGACACATTACTCTGTTGACTGGCGGAAGGCGTAACGGCGGCGGCGGCGGCAGTTGCGTACTTCAATGGTGGTCGTGCCTGTGAAGACTGCAGACCCGCTTTGAGTATACTCGACATAGGCTGTTGCGCAAAATTTGGATTCGGTGGTGGTTTGGGTGCTGGGTACCGGCGCATTGTAAGTAAAACAAGTGGAGAAGCTGCGTGGGGGTAAGGGGCAAACCTTCGCCTGCTGTTGAATGTTCTATAGGGGCGGATGAAAAGATGAATTAATGCCGAGAGCTACGTCAAAGAAGATACATACTGCGTAACTGCAACGCTGCGCCTGCCTTCTTTAATATTGGACTGCTGTCGTCGCGCTTGCTACTCGCCATGCTTTCCTCGTCATGCTTCTTGGAGGGCGTTCGAGAAGGGAGGTCGGCTGCCGGGGCTGAGGGCTTTAGGGTCACGCAAGGCGAATGGGGGACAACACACTTTCGCTGGCGTCATCTGAGCCATCACTGTCATGGTCCTCCGTTATCAACCGGCCGAACTTCTCCTCTTCCTCGTCGAGGTTGAGGTCGTCATACATGCCCTCGTCCTCGTCGTAGTCATCGTTCTGTTTCCCAAACACTCAGACTGGCTGTCCTGGTTCACATGAGCTGAGCGCGTGACGCACCGCATTGTCCTCCACGAAATAGTTCACGTCGTCTTTCAATCCCTGAACTTGCTCCGTCGAAAGAGTGCCATTGTCGAGCAGGCGGAGCATGATCTCTAAACGAGATATATGCCACTTTCGCCGTTCGTTCAGTCGTTCGAGCTCTTCTAGCCGGTCCTGTGCGGTCGCACCGACTTTGCCCTTCTTGCGGCCACCTTGCTGTAACGTCTCGATTTCTGCTTCTGCTGTCTCGACCTGTAGTAGTAGCTCTTCTACGCAATTCTGTAACCACTGTGTATGTTCGAGCTTCTCCTGCGCTTTGGGATCGAGCTTGGCGGACTGAATGAGGCCCTCTTTGGAGAACGCCTTTGTCTTCATTTCCTTCTCGCAGGCTTTGAATTTCTCCATTTGCTGTAAGGGTAATATGATCAGTAAGGAAGTAAGAGTGAGGGAAGGGAGAACGCGTGCGACGGAGAGGACGAGCACTGCGCGTGACGCGCCGCCAGACGGCAACCTCCCTCCCGGAGCGAGTCGGGAAGATATAGAAGGGCGCATGGCTGCACGAGCATCGCGCCCGCAAGGAGTGGTGAGGGGACAGTATGAAAGGTACGCACCGTCTCGATGAGCCTCCGGTTCTCAAGGAGTGCGGACTTATCCTTGATGTCATTACTCGCCACCCATGTCTTGATCTGATCTCGGAGTCGTTGTAGCTTTTTTATTTGGGTCTTGAGATCAGTCTCGAGCTTCTCTTTCTGTGTTTGATTGGTGGAAGCCTGCATCTTGTCGTATATGCTCTCGAAGAGCTCCACGCCCTCGGCGACCTTCTTTAGTGTTCGGTCGATTTCCGCTACAGGAGAAAGTGAACACAAAATATTCTGTGGCCATTGGAGAGCCCGGTTGCGTACTCTGTAGCTTTCTCGCCGCCATGGTGGTTGTGACAAAAGTTGGTAGAGTTGGGTTGTTCGCCGGGCGCTCTCAGGTGTGGCTCTCTGGGGTCGCGTGGACACACATAGCTGACGTAATCACATGGGGGCAGACCCCGGTCACCCGGCCGTTCCCCGTTTCGGGAAATAACCAATAATTGCGCCGCGGCGCGCCGCCAAGCGTTTATGAATGTCGGTATGGGATACGGTGGGGTTTGAACTGCGAGCGTGCGGAGTTGGAGCGTTTTGAAGAATTTTTTTTGTCGCACCGGGCGAGAAAGGAATAAAGCTACCGCCACGACGACGTGGCCAAGGCATATGACAAAGGAAGGAGCACATTTGGGAAGCGAGGAATAAGACAGAAAACAATAGAGCGAGGGCGTGAGAACGGCCGTTCATTACGCTAATCCGAGGTCGCTCGATCTGCCCGAGGCACTGTATTTCCTCCAATCCCCATTCCCTCCCAATCCCCTTCCCTCTCGCGGCTGGTCTGCTCTCTCCGCTCAACACCCCACCACCTTTTTCACAGCCCACCTCTCCTTCCCGTCCCCCCACAACTATGAAGGCCCTGAGGAAATCCCTCAACAACAAGGACTCCCAGCCACCCTATATCTCCACTCCTCTACCACCCGTCTCGAGGCCCTCGGCCGCCGCTTCCCCCCCTCAAAAAGTCATTCGCGCGACCAGTGCATATCGTTCCCCAACTCCCCAACAGCTCTCCTTTCAGCAAGGCGACTTCTTCTATGTCATCCGCGAGGTCAACGAGGGTGGCTCCTGGTACGAGGCGCATAACCCGATGACAGGTGCACGTGGACTCGTGCCGAAACCCATGTTCGAAGCCTTCAACAAGGGTGCTGCTCCGTGAGTCCTTCTCCTCTTTTTCCATCCGTTCAATCTTCACACGGGAAAACAGCTCCTCCCGAATTTCTTCGCATTTCCCCTTGTCGGGTCCAATCAGATCACCTTCGATACAGAACCTAATACCATCATCGGCTCCAAAGACGCAGGCATTCTATGCCGTCGTCCTCCATGACTTTGTTGCCGAGCGTCCAGATGAACTAGATGCCAAAGCCGGTGACTCGATCTCAGTCGTCGCCCAATCTAACCGCGAATGGTTTGTCGCAAAGTCTATTGGCCGCCTGGGCAAGCCAGGCCTCATTCCCGTCTCCTTTGTCGAGGTTCGTGATCCCGCCACGGGCAAGCCCATCCCCGACATGAGCGCCCTCATGGACAATGGCACGCTTCCCCGCGTCGAGGATTGGAAGAAACAAATGCTCAACTATAAAGCGAATAGCATCGCTCTCGGCGTCCTCGACGAGTCAAACCAGATCCCTGCTGCCGGCAGCCCTTTCACAACTGCAAACACTAACCCCCCATCTGCTCACCCCCCCTCCCCCGTATCTGTCCCGACGACCTCAAGTCACCCATATCAAGACCACCGGCAATCAACAGAGCGGCCCCAATCCCCATCTATCCTTCCCGATGGCCTTCTTCTCTCAGCGAGCGTCGTCTCTTTCCATCATGAAATGGATGAATACTGGTTCCGTGTACATGCACTCTATCAGCCATTCGACCCATCCGGTTCCTCTACGCTACCACCCGCCAGGGACCTCGTCCTATTCCGCTCATACAACGATTTCTTCGATTATCAATCCACGCTTCTGGAAACGTTCCCGCGTGAAGCTGGCCGTGAGGGAAAGCACCCAAGAATCATCCCCTACATGCCCGGCCCGACAGAAGAGGTCGACGATGTCCTCTCTGCCTCACGACAGCACGAGCTCGATGATTATTTGCGTCGGCTCTGCCGTCTGAACTGTACCACTGCCCGCTACCTCCTCGAGCACAATCTCACGCGTGAATTCCTCACGCTCAAACCCGGCGACGTCGAAAGGGACACAGAGCCGCAGTATGATCGGATGGCTGACGTGGGATGGTATGAGCCCTCCGAGGATCCGATGCCTGTTTCCATAAATGACCCGCCATCGCCTGTCGATGACGTCGTGCGCAAGCTGCAGCAGACGAGCATCAAACAGACGCGTGCACGTCATTCTGACAGCGAAGGTTCCGACTACGATGATGGCCCTGACTCGACTACGTACGCCATGTCCGCCGACCATCTCCAGCGCAAGCCTTCACACGCCACCTCCGTATCCAAGTCCAAGCCTCACACGACCAGGCAGGCACCACCAGGCTCAACACGGAACGGGAACGGGCACCACGCCACCAGTCACAGTGGACAATTCCGGGAGAGCGCGTACTCACGCTCATCTGCATCGAGCTCGTCCCGTTGGGCCGACTCGCCCCTGCGGACTTCAGGAGGGGCAGGATCTGCAAGGAGTGGTGGGGGTACTGGCGGGAGTGCGGGCGCGCCTACAATCTCAGCAAGCAACCCGCAGACAGCATTCATCAAGATCAAGATCTTTGACAGGATCCAGGATGACCTGATCGCCATTCGTGTCCATCCGCGCGTGACGCACGAGCAGCTGCTGGACAAGGTGCAGCAGCGGCTGGGTGGGCAGGTCGCGAAGCTTTCATACCGTGAGACTGGTGGGGACAGGGAGGATTACGTGCCGCTGCAGCAGGACGACGACGTGCTATGGTGGATCGGGAGCACGGACAAGCATGTCTTGTACGCGGACTAGGTCGGCACGGCACAGTCTGTCCTTATTTCTTTTTCCTTGTATTATTTCTTTCCGCAAGCTCCATCTGTCCCTCATATGGTTTTAGGATTTTTTACCTCCTTGTCTCTCTGCCTTTCGTATTGACATGGGTTGATCTGCGCATGGCCCTCTCTATCCAGACATTTCTCTCTCATTTGGTTTGCCTCTATCTCCATTTTATTTTTTGTGGCGCTGCGCCCACCTTCGTTTTCTGCGCGCTGCCTGTTTCTTTACGCCCCCACCCCTCCGTACGTACTATCAATCCTTACACCCTACATTCGTATTTTATTCACCTGTTGTAGGCGCTGGCGTGCCACGGCGACGGCCGCAGCCAGCAGGGCCATGTTACGAGCATGTAATCAGCGGAAGAAAAAATATGTAATAGAGTGCGCGATTGTAGTGGTAGCAACGGATAGATAAGGTGGCTTTTCATATCCCAGGGTTGGCACTGGTGATCGAGGTGATCGCTCGGCTTTCGGGGGGCCAATAAAAGAAAAACTAGAACATTTGGAAAAAGAAGAAAAGATTTGCATCACTCCATCGCCATCATACTGTACCATCATCAATTGCCGGGCGGCTCCGAGCTATGTAGCTCATCCATTAATCACCCTTGAACAAATCAGGCTGATCGGAACCGCCTCGAACCGACTGCAGAGCGGCCACACATGTCCTTTATGTCTCTCGACACCTGTGCAAAGATCGCAACTGTCACACCGAGGTCCCAAAATATGGAGGACCCCTTGACGTTGCGACTGTGGCTGACACCCTACCGTCAATCGTGTCCATTCCCGGTGCATACTTTCCGCCGACAATGTATATATCAAATCAGCTATCTATATATAGACAAGACGCTACTTCTTTGCTTCCTCCGTTGTCCGTCGTCAGGGCGGGGTTGCTTCCATCGACCCCAGGGGGACTGAGAATACTGTACAGGAAGTGCCAGCTGAGGTTCCTCGGGGCTGTCCGCCAATTTAAAAAGATACACGTACCGCGGCACACGTGTCGTATACGGTTACTACTGTATATCGGGTTTACGGTAGACTTCTCTCTCTCAGTTCGACGACGCAATTGTCGTCCCTTTCTGCTGATCCGTCAGTCCTAGGCGTTTGTGTTTTATCTGCGGATGTCCGGGACGCGAGAACCCACGGGCGAGCGCCAACAACTTGAAAGGCGGGGTCCTCGTCGTACTGATGGGTGATGGGTTGTCTCAGCCTTGCCCATATCAGCAGCAACGCTTTTCTTTTAGGTAGGGATTCGGCGGATTGACGCAACGCACGAGCGCCCAAGCCAAATCGCTCGTTTTCCGGCCTGCATCTTTCACCTTGCACCTTTTTTCGGTGTTTCGGGCTGACGATTACAGTAAGGTCCAGGTCCCGAGACGCAGGACGTCGTACTGATAGTGTATGCGCGTCAGGGAAAATACGAGTTCGTCCGCAGCGAGGGGAAGGCCGGACCGAGGGTCGTTCGTAGGGATGAGGACGATCGAACGGCCCGGGGACGCGTGACTCTTGGACGAGAATGACAAGTCGCGAGCGCCTCTCTGTGACTTCAATCATCGGCCATCGTCTTGGAACGCATAGTATATACCCACATGTCTCCTTCAGTAGTGGTGCGCGCGTTTATCCCCCAGGGCGTTCATCTCAGACTTGGTGCTATCGTCCGCCTGTGGTTACCGTTCCCCGACCCGCGCTGCAAGTGGCCGTGTCCTACGTCCATCGCCTGGCCATTCGAACAACATGAAAGGGACTTGAGGTTCGCCCCTGGCACGTCAAATGCCAAACGTGAGTAGCGAGAAGAGGAGTGCCAGCCCTGTCTGTCGGACAGTGACCGGTTGAATATAGTATATATGTGGCTATGCTGTCGAGAAGCTGCCAGGTTACTTTTTACCTTTCATGAACAGCGAAGTATTCCCAGCTGTGGGCATTGGGCACCCTCACCTACAGTACAATTGGTGGCTTCGGCGGTTTCAATCTATTGTCAATATTTACATAAGTCAATCTACAAGCGAAACGACCCATTAACTCTGAATAATGGCCCCGTACTTCTCGACGATGCCCTATTTCCCATGTGCGGCGTACTCCGACAATAGTCGCATGATCTCCCGCTCTCCTTTTCGTGACGCCACTTGAGGTGGTGTCAGGCCTTTGTCATTCCGCACATGGACATTTGCACCTTGTTCAAGTAGTAACTTGACAATCTCCCAGTGACGGGAGTTCAACGCTAGATGCAATGCAGTATCGTGACTCCGGGACTCTGCGTTCACATCAGCGGAGTGTTTGAGCAACAAATGGACGATGTCGAAATGTCCGCGTCGCGATGCCGTGTGCAACGGTGCCCAGCCAACCCTGTCCTGAGAGTTCACGTTTGCGTCGTACTTGATAAGTAACTTGGCAACTTCGACCTTTCCTTCCCGCGCTGCGAAATGTAATGGAGTTTCGTGATTTGTGTCTCGCTCGTTGACATCCGCGCCATCACCAATTAATGACCTCACGATGTCAAGATCCCCCCCCTTCGATGCAGCATGCAACAAAGTTTCCCTCTTATTTCCAACACTCGTGTGTCCAAGTGATGGCTGCGCAACAAGAGGAGGGGGACCATGTGATACCGTGTCCAAGGCGATCAAATCGATTCGCGGCAGAGAGTCCATGCTCCCCATATGCCCCACTAAAAACTTTGCCACATCGAGTTTCTGATTGTCGAGTGCCAGGTCCAAGGAGGTTTTCCCCTCCTGGTTCCGGGTGTCAGCATCTGCACCACATAAGATGAGTAGTTGGGCAACATTGAGGTGACCTCTGACAGATGCGAGATGGAGAGGAGTAGTGAAATTGGAATTTAAATCTGGGTGGTGGTCTTTGAAATTATAACGCAAGATCGGAGTGAATATTGCAACGCACCGCTCGAAGGGGTTTGATTCTCATTCCTGTGGGGGTCGACGGTGGCACCACTCTGAAGTAATAAACGTACAACATCCAAATGTCCGTTTTGTGATGCGAAGAACAATGGGGTCCAACCGGCGTTGTGACGGGAGTCCACGACGGCGCCATTCTGAAGTAGTAGTTGCACAACGTCCAGATATCCGTTTTGGGATGCTTGATGCAACGGGGTCCGGCCATCCTCATGACGGAAGTCCACGGCAGCACCGCTCTGAAGTAACAAACGTGCGACATTTAAATGTCCGTTTTGTGATGCTAGATGCAATTGGGTCCAGCCGTTCTTGCTCTGGGAGTCCACGACGGCACCATTCTGAAGTAGTAGTTGCACAACGCCCCGATGTCCGCGCTGGGATGCTTGGTGCAACGGGGTCCAGCCATCCTTGTGACGAAAGTCCACGGCAGCACCCCTCTGAAGTAACAAACGTGCGACGTCTAAATGTCCGTTTTGGGATGCTAGGTGCAATGGGGTCCAGCCGTCCTTGCTCTGGGGGTCCACGACGGCGCCATTCTGAAGTAGTAGTTGCACAACGTCCAGATGTCCGTTTTTGGATGCTTGGTGCAACGGGGTCCAGCCATCCTCATGACGGAATTCCACGGCAGCACCGCTCTGAAGTAACAAACGTGCGACATCTAAATGTCCGTTTTGGGATGCTAGGTGCAATTGGGTCCAGCCGTCCTTGCTCTGGGAGTCCACGACGGCGCCATTCTGAAGTAGTAGTTGCACAATGTCCAGATGTCCATTTTTGGATGCTTGGTTCATCGGGGTCCAGCCATCCTTGTGACGAAAGTCCACGGCAGCACCCCTCTGAAGTAACAAACGTGCGACGTCTAAATGTCCGTTTTGGGATGCTAGGTGCAATGGGGTCCAGCCGTCCTTGCTCTGGGAGTCCACGACGGCGCCATTCTGAAGTAGTAGTTGCGCAATGTCCAGGTGTCCGTACTGGGATGCTTGGTGCAACGGGGTCCAGCCATCCTCGTGACGGAAGTCCACGGCAGCACTGCTCTGAAGTAACAAACGTGCGACATCTAAATGTCCGTTTTGTGATGCTAGGTGCAATTGGGTCCAGCCGTCCTTGCTCTGGGAGTCCACGACGGCGCCATTCTGAAGTAGTAGTTGGACAACGTCCAGATGTCCGTTTTTGGATGCTTGGTTCATCGGGGTCCAGCCATCCTCGTGACGGAAGTCCACGGCAGCACCGCTTTGAAGTAACAAACGTGCGACATCTAAATGTCCGTTTTGGGATGCTAGGTGCAATTGGGTCCAGCCGTCCTTGCTCTGGGAGTCCACGACGGCGCCATTCTGAAGTAGTAGTTGGACAATGTCCAGATGTCCGTGCTGGGATGCTTGGTGCAACGGGGTCCAGCCATCCTCGTGACGGAAGTCCACGGCAGCACCGCTTCGAAGTAACAAACGTGCGACATCTATATGTCCGTTTTGTGATGCTAGGAGTAATGGGGTCCAGCCGTCCTTGCTCTGGGAGTTCACGGCTGCGCCACTTCCGCATAACAAATGCACCACGCCCAGATGCCCATCTAGTGCTGCTATTTGCAGCGGGGTCCATCCATCGACAGTATGGGAGTCCACAGATGCACCATGCTGTAGTAATACCTGTGCAGCCTCTGATTCTCCCTCACATGACGCCAAATACAATGGGGTCTTCCCATCGTCGTCTTGAGCATCGACATCGACATCACGTCCCAGTAATAACTTCATCATCTCGAGACGCTCTCCTACTGAGGCTTTGTGCAGTGGAGTCGACTTTCCGTTGCCCAAGGCAGTAACATCAGCGCCGTGTGCAAGGAGTAACTTCATGACATCAACATCTCTTTTGGCAATTGCAACATGTAGCGCAGTACGGTGGTATCCGCCCCTCGCGTTGACGTCCAGTGGGTTAGTAATGATGAGGTGTTCTATAAGGTCACGGAATCCACATAGCGTGGCATAGTATAATGGGACAGCCTCCGGTGGTGTTGGGTGCGCCCCAAACATGATTTCCAGAAATGGATTGTCGATGTCGTAGACCCAGACCCACGCCGAAAAGTGTGGCTTCGCTGCATCAAAAAGATGGGTCAAGGCATCTTTGATACTTGACGATACATTCTCGAACTGAGCATGGTCGACCCAGTGTCGAGCCGCGTAAGTAGCGAGGGGGAAAGTCTTCATGATGTCCTTGTCCACCCGGTCGTCCAATGCTAGTAGGACGCTCAAGGAAGCTTGTGCGAGGATGGCGTGTGCGGAATGGGGAAGGATGTGGTAGTGGGAGAGGAGATGCCCCGCATCCGCGAGACGTTTCGATGACAAATATTCCTGAACAGAGAAATGTGAAAACTGCACCACCCGCGACCCATCCACGTCGACAATGGTGATTAAACTCGAGCATACAGACAACACATCTTCCTCTGAGTTCTCGGTGCTCCATTTTACGTTGTAGTTGGGGAGTGATCCTGTGTCAAATTGAACTGCCAAGATGCCTGCAAGCTCTTCAACACGGAGCGGTCGAATGGACACCGCAAGACATTGAAAGAGACGCTGTGCGTATCCTTTTCTCTCTCGAGTGATGCCTCGCAATATGCGGTCATAGGTTTCATCTAAACTCTCTGGCAAGTCATCCAGGGCAAGGCGGATCGTCGATGGAAAACACCGCTTCAGGGCTTCTAGCTGGCAGACGATCCATCGAAACCTGCCTAATCGTATGAGAACTGAGGAAAGATACGGTACGGACGGCTTACATCCCGTCAGCTTTTCGCGAGAGCGTATTGACGACCATTTCCCTGTCTTCCGTCCTCCACCTTCGCATCTTCCTGTCCGAGTAGACGACGGACCTCACATAGTCGGCAATGTCCTTCCTTTGTCCGTCTTCGTCATGAAGAGACACAATGTGAGATGCCAGAGACGTCAAGGCACTGTGGATATCTGCTTCAGGACGACTAGTCGCACAAATGCGAACATTAGGGAGGTGTAAGTCGATTAGTTTCTCAACCAGCTCAAGGACCTGGTCCCTGGGGGATACCACGCCAGAGTCACTGGGGCATTCGTCGAGAGCGTCTATGATGATATAGATCGTCGGTGCCCCTCCGATTTTGAGCATGTTTTCCAAGCAATCCATGAGTGCGTCATCTCCTGGCCGCCGCGACCCCGCATCGTACTCCGAATATAGAGCAGATAGAATGTTGTAACAATCATCGGATCGGGCAGAAAGCTGAGCAACAAGAGAAGCCAGCAACTCGCCGACGTCCTGCTTCTTGGGGTCTCTGAAGTCGCAATAGAAGTACCCTATCAAGGCCGATCCCATATCACGTAGGCCCTCGACGTGTTGAATGATGCTGGAGCTGGTTGAGAGCGTAAATGGATTGAAAGAGAAAATTCGGTGTACCACATACCATAAAATGCTCTTTCCGGCACCCGCTATAAATCGTGCCAGGCAACAATGAGAACACCGGATGGAAGAGAGGACAAAAGCGTATGTAACGTACGTTTACCATGGATCCATAGAAGGGAACCCGTTGCTTTCCAATTTTCAAACGTGCCGCTCTGAGTGAACCATGAAGCCGTTCCGTCGTAGTGGTATCTACGTGCGATATTGTGGTTTGTTGAGGGATCTGGAGGGCAGAGCCAATATCGAATTTTCTCTTGTAGTTGGTCACCTGCAAGACATGTTCGGTTCCATGACAACCAATTACTTAAGTGAAAGATAACGAACGCTTCAGCTTGTGTACCTCGTTTGAGATCTTATCTAACTCTCGCGGTCAGCTGTAGAAACATGGACTGTACGGCAGAGGCTGAACATACCCAAAGCTTGCCGGATGCCATCCGTCGATCCCTTGCCGTCTATTGAGACGACGACGGCCAAGTCAATCGCATGCAAGTAACCTGGGTAATAATCTCATACGCACAATCCATGGCTATTTTCATGTTGTCGAACAGTTCGTGAACAACTTCCAGCGTGTGTGCTGCTGTCACCCGGGCCTCCTCTTGAGTAAGCCGATCCAATCTCTGTAGGATAGCTTCAACGTCACTCTCTCCCAGTAGCTTCTTTGCAAATTTCTCTGTGACACGCTCAGGGAGGGGAAATCCACAGACACTGGGCCACTCACTTAACCGTCCCTGATTGATTTGCTTCGTCGCTATCGAAAGCACGGAGAGAACTTCAACCATTATCTTCAACGCTATATCCGACATCATAGGGGAGAATGGGATCTTCTCGGTATAAATATGGAGACGTTTGATAAAATTTGCTACGGTTTGGAAGAGCTCGACGAGCGCATCGTAACTTGTACTGACACTGCTCGCCGCCTGACGGATTGATGCCTAGGTGTCATGAAAGGACTCGGCGGAGGAGGGGGGTATGCGCACCGAGAGGAGAACATCGACGGCGACAAATATGGCTTTCGTTGGTTGGAATGGCACCTACGAGGTGGCATAAGGATATGATCAGATAATAAGGATTCAACCAAACGCTTACGACCTCGCCAAGGACACCCGAAAATGCATGAACAACTTGGACTATTGGGCGAAAGCAGTCGATCAACTTGCGATACTTGTCCCGATAGTCTTTGAATTCCGTTTCTCTTTCTAGAAGTAGTCGGACGACATCTTCGGGGGAATGGCAGTCCTGCAGTTTGGCCGCGGAAGGATGTCTGGTAAGGTCTAATCCCGTCTGCTTGGCATAGTTGTCGAATGCGACGTTGAGGATGGACTGAAACTTGGTTGGAGGATCGGTTGTTGGAGACATGAAAGTGGGGAGAAAGGACAAGAGGAAATGCTAGGTGGAGGGGAAGCGATAAGGATCAGCCCGGAGCTTCCCGCGGTGTGCGGCGTCTGCAATGTGATGGCGAATGGATGGAACAGAATTTAACGCCGTCAGCAGGCTCGTGGTCCTGCGAGCGGCTAACCGCGACCACCCCAGAACGCGCACAAGAGCGCCTTGCACCCTCTCCTGTCATTTCGCTTGACATCTTCTCAACACTTTGACGCCACACCGATTAGCATGAATACCACCTCACATGTGGTGCCGAGTCTACTCTAATAACTGGGACCGTGTATGTATGTGAGGACTGCGTCATCCTTGTGCCAGTGGTCCGGTATATTTGCCTCTTCTGTCCTCCTCTCATCTGCTTCTGCAACCTCTGAATCTCTCGCTCGCTCGCCCGCCGTCCCCACTGGCATGCATTCCGCTCGCGTCCCCTTCACTCTCAACTCGTCGACTCGATATCGCTTACGGTCCGGTCTTCTTTCTCCTCATGCCTACAACATTGCATCACATATTAGGGCTTATGTCAGCTCCGTCGTCGTCGTCGTGAGCGTGAGCATCCATGATTCCGCAAAAGTACTCGGGGAGACGAGAATACTTAGAAGATTGCGAGGTAGAGGCTCGACTTGTAATGCTAAATGGATCGGAGCGCATATATGGGTCATGAGTTGAGGAGATGGGACGCTCGATGCTCAATGGCAGATGGCAGATGGCAGAACTGCGATTCCCGGACCCGGACCGGACGGCACGCCCCTTCACGCCTTTCCATTCCCTCTCGTCACACACAACGTATACACCCACATTTCCCCTTCAGCGCTTCAGCACTTGTGCCTGTCTTTATCCCCAGAGGTGTTCATCTCCATCGTGGTGCTCTGGGTAGAGGAAAGTTAGAGTTCTCGAACCCAGTCACGGATCCGGGCACTACCAGCGGCAGTGTCCGAGTCCCCCATCGCCTGGACCTTCGAATACCACGGAAAGGACCAAATGAACAACCCATGATCCGTCGAACATAAACAGGAGTAGCTAGAGGAGGACAACGAGTGTACTGCCTGCTGGATAAGGCCGAAGCGTGAAATATGGCCCGGTGAATATTGTACGTTACAAGGTGCAGAGCTGCGGCGTCGCTTTTCACCTTTGTAATCCCGACTGTAAGCGTATGGAAATAAAGGTTTGAAGTGTATTGTCAATATTCACATGCGGCGGTCTAGAAAGAGAATGACCCATTGACTCCGTCGATGGTAGTCCCGCTCTTCTCAACAACGCCCTACTTCCCATGTGCACCGTATTCCGACAATAGTCGCACAATCTCCCACGCTCCTTTTCGTGATGCGAGCTGAGATGGTGTCTGGCCTGCATCATTCCGTACGTGGACATTTGCACCTTGTTCGAGTAGTAACTTGACAACCTCGAAGCGATGATATTTTGATGCTAGATGCAATGCAGTATCGTGACTCCGAGACTTTGCATTCACTTCGGCGGATTGATTGAGTAACAAGTGGACGACCTCGGAATGACCACCTTCGGACGATATGTGCAACGGTGCCCAGCCGGCCTTGTCCCGAGAGTTCACGTTCGCATCATACTCGACAAGTAACTTGACAACTTCTACTCTTCCTGCTTTCGATGCGCAATGCAGTGGAGTCCAGTGATTTGCATTTCGTTCGTTAACATCTGTGCCGTCATCAATCAGTGACCTCATGATCCCAAGATTTCCCTCCTCGGATGCAGTATGCAACGAAGTTTTCATCTCGTCAGGGATATTTCCAACTGTCGTGCATCCGAGTGATGGATGCGCAGCTCGGGAAGGGGGCCCTCTAATGTTGTGTCCAGAGGGGTCAAGTCGATGCGCTGCTGAGAATCTACGCCCCCCACTAAGAATCTTGCCACATCAAGTTCCCGATTGTCCAGTGCCAGGTCCTGGGGTGTTTTTCCGTCCTGGTCCTGGGAGTTTGGATCTGCGCCACATGAGACAAGAAATTGAGTCACGTTGAGATGGCCGTTGGTGGATGCGAAATGGAGGGGAATGGAGAAGCTTCGCTTCTTGGCATTTGAATCTAGGCAGCGATCAGAACTACTAGTATAAGATTAATATAAATGTCGCGACGCACCACTGGACGTGGTCAAACTGTGGTCGTTCTGGGAGTCCACAGTGGCACCACTCTGTAGCAACAAACGCACCACATCCAGATGTCCGTTCATCGCTGCCTGGTGCAACGGAGTCTGGCTATCGTTGTGATAGGAGGCTACGGCGGCGCCATTTTGAAGCAACAAATGCACGACATCCAGATACCCAACTTCCGACGCTACATGCAACGCGGTCCAGCCGTCCTTGTGATGGGAGTTCACGGCGGCACCACCTAGGAGTAACAAAGACACCACATCCAGATGTCCACGTAGCGATGATAGGAATAATGGGGTCGAGCCGTTGTTGCCCTCCGAACCCACGGCGGCGCCACTTTGAAGCAACAAACACACCACATCCAAATGTCCCTCTTGGGACGCTAGGTGCAATGGCGTCCAGCCATCCTGGTGACGGGAGTCGATGTTGGCACCTTTCTGAAGTAACAAATGCACCACATCCAAATGTCCATCTTGTGACGCTCCGTGCAATGAGGTCCAGCCCATGTCGTCCTGGGAGTCCACGGCAGCACCATTTTGAAGTAACAAACGAACAACATGCGAATGCCCATTGTGTGATGCCATCACCAATGGGGTCCGGCCATTGTTGCTCCGGGGGTCCACAGCGGTGCCACTCTGAAGTAACAAATGCACCACATCCGGATGTCCGTTCAAGGACGCTACGTGCAACGGGTTCTGGCCGGAAAAGTCACAGTCCATAGATGCACCATGCCGCAGCAATGCCCGTGCGACCTCCAGTTCTCCCTCACGTGATGCCAAATACAAGGGAGTGCTCCCGGTGTTGTCTTGGGGATTGACATCCAAATTACGATCTAGTAATAACTCCGTCATCTGAAGACGCTCTCCAAGTGAAGCTTCGTGCAGTGGTGTCATTCCGGCTTTGCCCAAGGCAGTAATGTCGGCACCGTGAGTAAGAAATAACTTCATAACATCGATATTTCTTTGGGCGATCGCAGCATGTAACGGTGCGTGATGGTAGCCGCCCCGTGCGTTGACATCCCGTGGACAGGTATTGATGAGGTACTCTGCAAGGTCACGGAATCCACAAAGCGTGGCATAGTATGATGGGACAGCCTCAGGCAGGGTTGGGTGTGCTGCGAACATCTTTTCCCGGAATGGATCGTCGATGTCATATATCCAGACCCATGTCGCGAAGTGGGGCTTCGTTGCATCAAAAAGACGTGCCATGGCATCTTTGATGCTTGACGATACGTTCTCGAACTGGGCATGGTCGACCCAGTATCGAGCCGCGTAATTAGCGAGGGGAAAGTTCTTCATGATGTCCTCGTCCACTTTGTCGTCTAATGCGAGGAGGATGCTTAACGAAGCTTGTGCGATAATCGTATGTGCGGAATGGGGAAGAATGGAATACTGGGAGAGGTGGTGCCCCGCATTGGCGAGGCGTTTCGACGATAAATACTCCTGGACCGAGAAATGCAAAAACTGCACCACTCGTGATCCCCTCACGTCGACAATGGTGATCAAACTTGAGCATACGGACAACACTTCGTCTTCTGAGTTCTCCGGGCGCCAATCCGCATCATATATCGGGATTTCTCCGGTGTCAAATTGAATTGCAAGGACCTCCGCAAGCTCCTCAACAAGGAGCGGTCGAATAGACACCGAAATGCATTGGACGAGACGTTGTGCGTACTCCCGTTGCTCCTGAGAGATCCCTAGCAATATGTGGTCGTATGTCTCGTCCAAACTCTTCGGCAGGTCGCCCAGAATATGATGAATTGTCGATGGAAGACTGCGCTTCAGGACTTCTAGTTGGCAGATAATCCATCGAAACCTGCACGATCGCATGAGAATGGTTATTACTTGGTGCAGCGGCCATAACTTACATCCCATCGGCTTTCCGGGAGAGCGTGTTGACGACGCTTTCCTTGTCTTTCTCCCTCCATCTTCGCATCCGCCGATCCGAATACACCATAGACCTGACATAGTCGACAATGTCCTTCTTCTGTCCATCTTCATCGTGCAAGGAGATCGTGTGGGATGACAAGGACGCCAGGGAAGTGTGGATGTCAGCCTCAGGGCGACTGGTCGCGCAGATGCGAACATTCGGAAGGTGAAAGTAGACAAGTTTCTCCACCAATTCCAGGACTCGCTCCCTAGGGAATACCACACCAGAGTCATTGGGGCATTCATCGAGGGCGTCTATGATGATGTAAGTTGTTGGCTGCCCTTCGATTTTGAGCACGTTTTCCAAGCAATCCATCAACACGTCATTACTAGGCCACCGTGATCCTGCATCGTACTCCGCATAAAGAGCAGAGAGAATGTCATAGCATCTGATCTGGCAGAGAGCTGAGCAACAAGGGAAGCCAATAAATCGCTGACATCTTGCTTTTTGGGGTCCCTAAAATCGCAATAGAAGTATCCTATCAAGGCCGATCCCATGTCACGTAGATCCTCGATGTGCCGAATAATGCTGGAGCTGTTTGACGTCTTGAATGGGGTGGACGAGAAAAGTTGGTACATCACTTACCATAAAATGCTCTTCCCAGCACCCGCTATAATCCATGCACCAGGCAGCAATGAGAACAGCGGATGAAAACGAGGTGGGAGATGAAGACATACGTTTACCATGGATCCACAGGAGCGAACCTGTGGCTTTCCATTCCTCAAATGTGCTGCCCTGCGTGAACCACGACGCAGTTCCATCGTGGTGGTCTCTGCATGCGATGTTGTGATTCGTCGAAGGATCTGGAGGAGAGAGCCAAAATCGAATTTTCTCTTGTAGTTGATCACCTGTAAGACAGGTTGGGCGTCAATGACTATCAAAGACCGAAGCAAGATCCAACGAACGTTACATCTTATTTATCTCGTTTGAAATCTTATCTAACGCCCGCAGTCAGCTCTAGAAACATGGACAGTCATACGAAGCTTGGACACACCCAAAGCCTGTCGTATGCCACCTCTTGATGCCTTTCCGTCTATTCAGATGGCGAAAGTCAAATCAATATTTGACCACATACTAGTAACCCAAGTAGAGTTTGATACGCACCATCCATGACCACCTTTAAATTATCGAACACTTCGTGAACAACTTCCAGCGTATGCGCTGCTGTCACACGAGCCTCCTCTTGAGTAAGCCGGTCCAATCTCTGGAGGATAGCCTCAACGTCGCCCTCTCCCAATAGCTTCTTTGCAAATTTCTCTGTGACACGCTCAGGGAGGGGAAGTACGCAGACATTGGGTCACTCACTTGACCGCCCCTGATTGATTTGCTTCGTCGCCAACGCAAGCACGGAGAGTACTTCAATCATTATCTTCGTCGCTATATCCGACATCATAGAGGATATTGGGACTTTCTCAGTATAAATATGGAGGCGCTTGAGGAAATTTGCAACAATTTGAAAGAGCTCGACGAGCGCATCGTAGCTTGTACTGACACTGTTTGCCGCCTGACAGATAGATGTCACTCAAGGAGGACTCAGTCAATGAGAGGATATCCGCACTGAGAGGAGAGCATCGACGCCGACAAATATGGCTTTCGTCGGCTTGAATGGCACCTGTAGGGTCGCATAAAACATAATCAGACAACACGAATTTGGTGGTGGACGCTTACGAGGTCAGCGGCCTCGCTCAGGACCCGGGAAAACGCATGAACGACTTGAACTACGGCACGAAAGCAGTCGATTAACTTGCGATATTTGTCCCGATACCCTTCGAAGTCCGTTTCTTTTTCCAGAAGCAGTTGGACGATGTCTTCGGGGGATTGGCAGTTCTGGAATTTGTCCGCAGAGGAATGTTTGGTAAGATCTATTCCTGTCTGCTTGACATAGCCTTCGAATGCGGCATCGAGGATGGATTGAAACTTGGCGGCTGGTGTGGTCTCTTTCTCTTTAGACATGAAAGCGGAGGGGAAAAGAATAAGACGACTGGTGGGGGGTGGAGGGGAGACGATAAAGATCAACTGGGTTTCCCGCGGTGCACAGCGTCCAGTCTGTATGCATGGCGAATGTAACAGATTAATCGATTAACGATTAACGACGATTAACGCCCACAGAGGCCTCGTGGACCGGCTGACTGATAAAACTGACATCATACTGGGAGATTGGGAGGAACGACGAGCACTGCCGTGTCGGAGCGGCGGAGTTTGGAGTCATGGTGTGGCTGAGCACTGGCTGAGCAAACAAACATCCTTTTGCTGGCTGTGATTTAATGATTTGCATCCATCACCCCCTTCCTTAGCTTGGCCTCGATGATTTCCCGTGGTGCATGTGGCCCCATCGTTGCAATTCGTAATACAACCGATTCGCTACCCTAAGCCAAACCATCATGACGCAATCGAGCAACAAGAAATCATGGCAAGTGCTCACAGCGCTCACCGGTCACCCCCGACAGCCTGCATGCAGCAGCCAACAGCGGGCGGTATCGCTATTGTGAGAATTGCTCCCTAGCTATCCGCCCGAAGCGCCGCGCCTCCGTCTCCCAGTCGCCCAGTAATCCACGCCGACACCTGACATGATCCACAGGTGCCAAGAATAAGCACGTTTCCCCTTTCCCAACCCTTGCGCGCGCTGTTGCCCACTGCATGCGTCTCCATCAAGATATTCAGCTGAGTATAGTTTCGTATAGCTACACTCCGCTGTCCCCTTTACTTGGGTCTGTCTGCGCAACATACCTCAGTTTCGGTCATGGGGCTGAGGGCCGTAGAATCTGGACGCGCATCGAAACTCAGAGGGAGAGGTGGCCTGTTTGACTCCGTGATGGGCCAACTCCTTGATGGCGATAAAGTCAATGGCGCCTCAATATGATGTACGCTGTCGACCCTCCCCTGTGCTATGGGTGCACTAGGTTGAGTAATCTGACCCCATTTCCCTTGATTGCACCAATTCAGTACTTTTCTACGAGCACGAACACCACCTTGCGTTGATGTATCTCACTTGAAGCGCATCATGTTGGAGGTCGGCACCCCAAGTCTCGGGCTTGGCTCACCGAAGCGTGTGGGTCCGTGCCCTACAACTTGTGGTATCCACCCGATTACGCTATTTCATCCTCTTATCACCCGCGTAGAAATGAAACAGAACGAAGCATGCGTCTTGCATGCAAGGCATCTCCTATGTGGGGTGCAAATCTGACATCGCATTTTTCATCCATCTCTGTCCCGTGGACCCCGTGTCACCATACTTGATGATGTCATAATGCCTTCTTCCTGGGTCTGCTCATTAGTGGCGCCTGTCCCCTCAAACAGTTCATCTGGGGTGTTCTCCAGAATATATGACAACAAGAATTCGTTGTCAACTCACGGCATGCGTACTATAACAGCGGTAGGTTAAATTGTAGAGAAGGACTTTCAAACTTCGTGCATCGCTTCGACGTATTGTGATGCCATCCGTAATCAGACTCACAATTTCTGTGTTTCGTTTAAAAGCTCGATTTCAATTTGAGGATTCCAGAACCGGAAGACGTTTTTCCAGGAATATCTCTACACATCACGACGGGAAGCCCCACCTCAGCATGCGCACAGAACGCACATGCGTCTGCTCCTTCCGCCGACCACCCGATGATACAGATACAGACGGCAGTGCGCCTTAAGCGATAGGTTCTTGGAGTTGATGCCGTCAGCCATACCTCAAGTCACATGGTTCAATCATTCCTCTCCGATCCGGATCCGAAGCCGCCACCGCGCCACGCCGCTTCGGCCACCATCATGGACGCGATGGCTTCCCTGTCATACCTCTCTGCGCCATGCACTGCACTGCTCTTATACTGCTTCTCTATGCTGGTTTCCTTCCGAGATGCAACCCGCAAAACTCGTGGTCCATGCCCACCCGAACGCGTTGCGTAGCCCTCTTCTGCTAAGTTACTGTCATCGTGCTCGAGAATCGAGACGGGGTTCCTAAACACTCAAATAATACATGTGGCACTGTGTCACTGATAGATCCTCGGAAGGTAATCGTCTAATGATGATAAGTTTTTTTTTTCTCAAACTCTGAACGGTTGGAAGCTTGCCCATCTCCACCCTACTTTTTTTTCCTTCAAGTTTGATCCCTACCACATTGAGCCGAAATTCAACCGATGACGCCAACCACGAGGGGTATATAACGACCCTACTATCCTCTCTCTGGCCTACCCATTCACTCAGCTGTCTGCGCAAGGAGGCCAAGAATGTTACTGTCTACCCACGTCCTCGCCCTTGCGGTATACATTCCGCTCCTCGCACACTGTTCTCCTACAGTGTCGTCGAACTATCAGCTCCCTCCCGCATTGGGTCCTCAGAAATTGGGATTGGTCCGACAAAATGCGATAACCATATCCTCTCACAGGTTTATCCACATCCGGGCTTCTTGCGTTCGCTCCTCTAATTTATCTCAACTACTGACAAACGATGCGCAGTTGGGAACTTGGTACGCTCGCCGAAGCGCTGACCGAGCTCGAATCACCCCAGCTCAGCGTGTTCGCTCTTGGATCTATTCCGCCGCCGCCGCACCTCGGAAAGGGCCAAGCGAGGGATGTACTCTCAATTTCCGAGCAGTACGTCTATCCTTCTATCCCTGAAGCCTTCTCCTCCAGAGTGGTGAAGCCGTGTGCTAACGCTGCCTTGTCGGCGACTACATGCAGCGTCGTTGCACACAAGCCACCAAATTCGCTCCCCCTCATCGATGGTGATGGCCAAGTCGGAGATCCTGCAAGTGAGCTCTGCTTCACCTTTCTCTTCTCTCCTCACCCCTGACGCTTCATGCCTAACTACGTGCCCACCCATACGTAGGTATCGGTGTCTCTGTCCTACTACGAAATTGGACGCTTCCCTACAACGCGAGCTCCCCATTCTCCGCTGCTGCGAAGGGGCAGCTGGACTACTTGCTGTACGAGGCACCGCGGGCGCCAAACGGGGCCATCTCGCACCGCATCAGCGAGGTGCAACTCTGGGCGGACTTCACCTACATGGCACCACCGTTCATCGCGTACTATGGTGCGCTGCAGTGCGGGCCCACAGGGGATTCGTTGCTGCAGGTGGCATATGAGCAGGTGAAATTATATCGCGACGTCCTGTTTGACGAGTCTGTCGGGCTCTGGCGGCACATCGCACTCGGAAACAGTACAGACCCTACGCATTGGGGCACGGGAAATGGATGGGCTGCAGCTGGCGCGCTTCGCGTGTTAGCGACGATCCAGAGGTCGTGCGAAGCCAACTCGATGAAGTCGCAGCAGGACGATCTCTTGCGGTGGGTGGGAGAGACTTTAGATGGCGTGTGGAAGTTCCAGGTGTGTGACCTTTTCGTTCGTTCGATCCTCGTCTTATTCCCCCCTTTTTTTTCCTACTTCAAACACGACCCTTCAGAAAGCGAACGGAACACTGCTGAACTACATCGACGAGCCAGACTCGTTCTCCGACACCTCTTCAACCGCGCTCCTGGCGGCAAGCACGTTCCGTTTTGCGTCGATCACTGGAGACAGAAGAAACATCCCCGCTGCGATTCGGGCGTTGAAGCTGGTCCGAGACAGCGTGGACAGCCAAGGATGGTTGCTAAACATGGTCGACCCACTGAAGTTCTCTGCTCCGAGCGGACCCGGTGATCACAGTCCCGAGGGGCAGTCTTTTGTGCTCCTGCTGGAGGCGGCCGTGTCCGCATGGCAGATGTCATATAAGACATGAATCGAAGAAAGTTTGACTTTGAAGTAGGATTGCAGAGCGAATGTATTCACTCGCACACATGTTCGCTTCTCGGCACCTCACAGTACCAAAAATGTTTATGTCAAGAGAAGACGAGAGAGTCGCGAGGCCATCAAGGGAGGTGGCCAACGTTGTTGGCTCACACCGAAAAGGGAGAACCGTGCCTGCAACAGATGAAACGGATGGAAGATGTGTCACTTCAACTCTAGCGAAGTTTAAAATTTCAGAGTTGAACATTGAACTGAAACTTCACGCATGAGGACATGATTACATAACCGACCGCTGACTTTTGCCCTTTGGGCACGTGACAGAGTCCGATGCGAGACACGTGGTACATCTGTTGGGGCTCCTTGAACGTACACCATACACCCCACAAGACACGCCATGCCCCCTATGCAAGCAGATGCACAGCCCAAGTCTCCACTAATTACTGCAGACTGTGCTACGTCGACAACCCGTGGGCCCCCCAGAAGTAAAAGACTCACAATCAACGAAATCACCAAGAAAAGAACCAAACGACACAAAAAGTATACAAAGCTCATAAAAAATACATGGGAAAGCTATTACGATCTGTAGGTAACCTTCCACACAACTGGTTACTCATCAGTGAGGTTTTAGTGGGTAGTGTCCCGTCTCTGACGCTCTGAGCACATCGCCCCCATCAGGCCACGCGTAAATGCTGTTTTCCCTCACCCTCTGGTCCCCCCGCGGTCCAGCTCTGACACGCCGAATACACAGCTGATTTCATCTCCTGGTACGGGCACTTTATTCCAGCCGTATCTACTTACTGGAAATAGGGTAGATACTGCCTGAATAAAAAGGGTTTCAAAAAAAAAGGACTTTGCTTCTGTTGGCAAAAGATCTGCAAGGACCAGTTATCATACACCTGAGTATTGTGCACGCTAGGATAGCCTGGCTGATGGCCACCCGCCCTTTTTGTGCCTCCCAACGGGTCTCCTGGTGAAAATAATAGGCTGGTGGCCCATAAAACAAATGAACGGGTGAGTGAGAGCCCCGAGTTGGAGGGAGCGATGAACGTCGGGGGTAACCCCCGTTTCTCCTCACTGTATTAGGGCTCAAATCGAGCCCTGGTTTTGTATAGTACAGTACAGGTAATCACTATCAACTCGGACATTAGTAAGGAAGCCCGACGGAAGTGTGAAACTTGAAATTCGGACGCATAACTAAAATGTCCAACATCTCCCACTCTTGCCAGCATTGGGGCCCTTTTTGGAGCACTTGCAGTGGTTTCGTGGCCGTTTTGTTGGTGGTGGTGGTGGTGGTGGTGGTGGTGGGGATGAAGGTTGCGGTTGCGGCTGTGAACATCCCGACTCCATTTTGCCGTGAAGTGGAGAACATGTGCGGCGTTCGGTCGTTTGTTCGTTCCAGAAGGACACGCCGCAAGCGCGAGGAAGACGCAACGCGCAAACCCAACCGTCCGTCACTAACGTCCGTCACCACGCTCCCCGCGCGCGCGGCAGCGGCATGCAGTGCGTGCGGCAGCAGCCTGCAGTGCGCGCGGCAGTGGCGTGCAGTCCGCGGCCCACGGCCCCAATGCACGTTTCGTTACATTTCAAACTCCGCGAAGTTGAGTCGCCGATTGTTCGCACTCCCAACCACCGTTTTTCTTGAAGAAAAACTCCAAGTAAACATCATCAGAGTTCATTGATACATTTATCTTTCTGAAAAACTTCGAAAAAAAAAGTTTAATCAATCTTTAAGTAATATTAGGTGAACCAAGTCCGACGAAACTCTAGCGTTTTACTGAACGAAGAGTTAAACTCCTTCCTCGGAAAACGATCCTCGGAATGTAACTGTGTCCAATGATGATAGGTTTCTATTTTCTCAAACCCTGAACGGTTGGAAGCTTGCCCATCTCCACCCTACTTTTTTTCTTCAAGTTTGATCCCTACCACATTGAGCCAGAATTCAATTGACCATGCTGACCACGAGGGGTATATAACGACCCCACTACCCTCTCTCTGGCCCACCCATTCACTCAGCTGTCTGCGCAAGGAGGCCAAGAATGTTCCCGTCTATCCACGTCCTCGCCCTTACGGTATACATTTGGCTCCTCGCGCACCATTCCCCTACAGTGTCGTCACACCCTCGGCATCCTCCCGCATTGGGTCCTCAGAAATTGAGATTGGTCCGAAAAAATGCGATAAACATCTCCTCTCATAGGTTTGTCTACGCCCAGCCTCCTTGCGTTCGCTCCTCCAAATTATCTCAACGACTGACAAACGACACGTAGCTGGGAACTTGGTACGCTCGCCGAAGCGCTAACCGAGATCGATTCACCCCAGTTCAGCGTGTTCGCTCCTGGATCTATTCCGCCACCGCCGCACCTCGGAACGGGCCAAGCGAGGGATGTACTTGCAATCGCCGAGTAGTATGTCTATCCTTCTATCTTTGAACCCTACCCTCCATGGGAAGCGGCGAAGCCATGTGCTGACGCTGCCTTGTCGGCGACTACATGCAGCGTCGTTGCACACAAACCACCAAATTCGCTCCCTCTCATCGATGGTGAGGGCCAAGTCGGAGATCCTGCAAGTGAGCTCTGCTTCACCTTTCTCTTCTCTCCTCCCCCTGACGCTTCACGCCTAACTACGTGCCCATCCGTGCGTAGGTATCGGTGTCTCTGTCCTACTACGAAATTGGACGCTGCCCTGCAACGCGGGCTCCCCATTCGCCGCTGCTGCGAAGGGGCAGCTGGACTACTTACTGTACGAGGCACCGCGGGCGCCAAACGGGGCCATCTCGCACCGCATCAGCGAGGTGCAGCTCTGGGCGGACTACATCTACATGGTGCCACCATTCATCGCGTACTATGGTGCGCTGCAGGGCGGGCCCACAGGGGATTCGTTGCTGCAGGTGGCATATGAGCAGGTGAAATTATATCGCGACGTCCTGTTTGACGAGTCTGTCGGGCTCTGGCGGCACATCGCACTCGGCAACAGTACAGACCCTACGCATTGGGGCACGGGAAATGCATGGGCTGCAGCTGGCTCGCTTCGCGTGTTAGCGACGATCCAGAGGTCGTGCGCAGCCAACTCGATGAAGTCGCAGCAGGACGATCTCGTGCGGTGGGTGGGAGAGACTTTGGATGGCGTGTGGAATTTCCAGGTGTGTGACCTTTTCGTTTGATCGATGCTCGTCTTATTTTCCCCCCTTTTTATCCTACTTCAAACACGGCCCTCCAGAAAGCGAACGGAACACTGCTGAACTACATCGACGAGCCAGGCTCGTTCTCCGACACCTCCTCAACCGCGCTCCTGGCGGCAAGCACGTTCCGTTTTGCATCGATCACTGGAGACAGAACACACATCCCCGCTGCGATTCGGGCGTTGAAGCTGGTTCGAGACAGTGTGGACAGCCAAGGATGGTTGCTAAACATGGTCGACCCACTGAAGTTCTCTGCTCCGAGCGGACCCGGTCGTCACAGTCCCGAGGGGCAGTCGTTTGTGCTCCTGCTAGAGGCGGCCGTGTCCGCATGGCAGATGTCATATAAGACTTTGAGACAATATGAGTCGAAGAAAGGTTGAAGTAGGATTGCAGATTAGCGAATGTACTCACTCGTACTAGTACACCGTGACATGTTCGCTTCGTCGGCACCTCATGGTACCAAGAAGGTTTATGTCAAGAGAAGACGGGAGAGTCGCGAGGTCATAAAGGGAGGTGGCCAACGTTGTTGGCTCACCGATCAGGGAGAATCGTGCCCGCAACAGATGAAACGGATGGAAGTTGTGGCCAGCACTAGCGAAGTTTTTGAAATTTAACTTGAAAGATATGATTACATAATCTACCGCGCTTGGACACGTGACAGTCCTTGCAACTCCAAAAGGCGATGCCAAGACGTGTGTACACACTCTCTCCAATCGACTTTTGCTTTTGTTGGTAAAGGATCTGCAAGGGAGCGCCAGTTGTCAAGTACTGTGCATGCTAGGAAAAACTACACGGCGCGAGACATGTCTCAGCGGTGGTGGGCATACCGGAACGCGGTGCAGCGTAGCAGTCAGTGGCACGCATATGCGAAATAACCACTTTTTCTATTCTAAGGCACTGCAGGCAACTGTGTCCCACCCATTTCCTGGCATTCAGAACAACAGGTACTAGGCCTGAGAAATGTCAGCGACATGTCGAACAAAAAACCTGGGTAGCCAGAAAACGGGAGCCAGCACTGTCCATCGGATGACGCAGAGTTACGAAAATCCGAAGATTATGTGGTGCTTGTGAATATAGAATGTAGTCCGGTACTAGTACGGAGAGCGGCGGCCACGAGATTTGCTTTTCAGCATCGTTGGCCAGCAAGTGTTCTCAACCATCAGCACATGGGATAATGGTTCCCACCGACCTCACACTGGCAGGAAAGACGAGGACACCCTGAACGAGTCAAATTACGCTAAACTTCCAGGTTTGACTATTTCAATTCTATTGTCAGTATTTACATAGGACGGCCTAGAAGCAAACATTGACCATGGACGGTAGTCCTGTTCGTCTAGATAACACCCTATATCCCCTGTGTCCCGTACTCTGAAAGCAGTCGCACAATCTCGCATGCACCGCTTCGCGATGCCAGTTGAGACGGTGTCTGGCCCTGGTCATTTCGCACATGAACGTTTGCACCTTGCTCAAGTAGTAATTTTACAATCTCGAAGTGACGGTGTTCTGATGCTAGATGCAATGCAGCATCGTGACTCCGGGTCCTTGTATTCACAACGGCGGAGTGTTTGAGTAACAAGTGGACGATGTCCAAATGCCCATATCGTGATGCCTTGTGCAACGGTGCCCAGCCAAACCAGTCCCGGGAGTTCACGTTTGCGCCATACTCGATTAGTAACTTGGCAACTTCGACCTTTCCTGCCCCTGCTGCGAAATGCAGTGCGGTTCTGTTCCCTGTATTTTGCTCGTTGACATCCACGCCACCATCAATTAGTGACCTCACGATCCCCAGATTCCCCTGCTCCGATGCAGCATGCAACGAAGTGTTCGTCTCGTCAGGGGCATTTGCAACTGTTGTACGTCCAAGTGAAGGCTGCGCAACGTCAGGAGGGGCGTCCTGTGATGTTGCGCTCAAGGCGGTCAAGTCGATGGACTGCTGAGAACCGGCGCTCCCCATGTGCCCCATTAGGAACCTTGCCATATCAAGTTTCCGACTTTCGAGTGCCATGTCCAAGGGTGTCTTTCCGCCCTGGTCCCGGGTGTCAGGATCTGCGCCGCATGAGACGAGTAACTGAGCAATCTCAAGATGACCGTTGGTGGATGCGAGATGGAGAGGAGTAGGGAAGCACTGTTTGTTAGGATTTGAATCTGGCAGCAGTCATGAAATTGAGCACGAATCTAGTATGAATACATTAGGTACATTAGGACGCACCGCTAGAAGGGATTGAAGAATGGTTGTTCTGGGAGTTGACGGTGGCGCCATTGTGAAGTAGGAAGCGCACGACTTCCAACTGTCCTCCCCATGATGCCATGTGTAGTGATGTCCACCCACCATTGATCTTGCTGTCCACGGCGGCGCCACTCTGAAGTAGCAGATGTATAACATCTAGACGCCCTTTTTGTGATGCTATGTGGAATGGGGTCCAACCCCCGTTCTCCGGCAAGTCCACAGCGGCGCCACTCTGAAGTAACAAGCCCACGACCCCCAGATGTCCGTTCGTAGACGCTTGGTACAATGGTGTTCGACCCTCCCTGTTACGGAAGTCCACAGCGGCACCATTCTGAAGTAGGACATCCACGACATCCATATGTCCGTTTTGTGATGCTACAAGCAATGGGGTACAGCCCTCGTTGTTCCGAGAGTTTATGGCCGCGCCACCTTCAAGTAACAATTGCACCACACCCAGATGTCCTGTTTGTGATGCGATCTGTAATGCGGTCCAGCCCTTGATGTTACGGCAGTCCACGGATGCACCATGCCGTAATAATGCCTGCACGACCTCCAATTCTCCCTCGTATGACGCCAAATACAATGGGGTCATCCCTTCATCGTCTTGAGCATCTGAAACCACATCACATCCCAGGAATAATTTCACCATCTCAAGATCGCCCCTTCGTGATGCTTCGTGCAGTGGTGTCCGCCTTTTGTAGCCGAAAGCAGTAACATCAGCACCATGCGCAAGGAACAACTTCATGACATCAATATCTCTTTTGGCGATTGCAACATGCAGCGGAGTACGGTGGTATCCGCCCCTAGCGTTGACGTCCCTTGGACAGGTATTGATCAGGTGCTCTACGAGATCACGGAATCCACATAGTGCAGCATAATATAGTGGGACAGCCTCCGGTGGGGTTGGGTGCGCAGCGATCATTTCCCGGAATGGATCGTCGATGTCATATATCCACACCCATGTCGCGAAGTGTGGCTTTGCTGCGTCGAAAAGTTGCCCCATGCCATCTTTGATCCTTGACGATATGTTCTCAAATTGGGCATGGTCCACCCAGTAGCGAGCCGCATAAGTAGCGAGGGGAAAGTTCTTCATCATGTCCTTGTCCACTTTGTCGTCTAATGCTAGCAGGACGCTCAACGAAGCTTGTGCGAGGATCGTATGTGCTGAATGGGGAAGAATGTGATACAGGGAGAGGTGGTGCCCCGAATCGGCAAGGCGTCTCGAAGATAAATATTCCTGGACCGAGAAATGCGAAAACTGCACTACTCGCGACCCGTCCACATCGACGATGCTGATTAAACTTGAGCATACTGACAACACATCTTCTTCCGAGTTGTCCGGGCGCCAATCCGCATCATATTCGGGAAGTGCTCCTTCGTCAAATTGGATTGCAAGGACTTCCGCAAGCTCCTCGACACGGAGCGGTCGAATGGAAACCGAAATGCATTGGAACAGACGTTGAGCGTACTCCTGCCTCTCCTGGGCGATCCCTAGCAATATGCGGTCATATGTCTCGTCCAAACTCCTTGGCAGGTCCCCAGAACGCGACGAATCGTCGATGGAAGACTGCGCTTCAGAACTTCCAATTGGCAAACGATCCATCGAAACCTATGGCCGTATAAGAACCATTGTGATTCGGCAAAGCGTGATGACTTACATCGCATCGGCCTTCTGAGAGAGGGTGTTGACCACATTTTCCTTATCTTGATCTCTCCATCGCTGCATATGCCAATTCGAATACACAATAGACCTGACATAGTTGGCGATGTCCTTCCTTTGTCCGTCTTCGTCATGCAGAGAGACTGTCTGAGACGCCAAGGATGCTAAGACAGCGCGTATGTCCGCCTCAGGACGGCTGGTCGCGCAGATGCGAACATTCGGGAGGTGCAAGTCGACAAGTTTCTTCATCAGCTCAAGAACCCGCTCTCTAGGAGATACTACACCAGAGTCATTGGGAGATTCGTCGAGGGCGTCTATGATGATATAAACTGTTGGCTCTCCTTCGATTTTGAGCATATCTTTCAAGCACTCCGTCAGCGCATCATCTCCTGGCCGCCGCGACCCTGCGTCGTACTGCGAATGTAGAGCAGAGAGGATGTTGTAACAAGCATCGGATCTGGCAGCGAGTTGAGTAAAAAGGGAGGCCAGTAACTCGTCGACGTCCTGCATCTTGGGCTTTCTAAAATCGCAATAGAAGTATCCCATCAGGGCAGATCCCATATCACAAAGGCCCTCGACGTGTTGAATAATGCTGGAGCTGGTTGGACAGTTTGAATGAATGAGACGAAAAACATGGTGCATCACTTACCATAGGACACTCTTCCCAGCACCCGCTATCAATCCACGCACCCGGCTGTAATGAGGACACGAGATTTCTAGGTGAGATGAACACATACGTTTGCCATGGATCCACAGGAGGGAACCCGTCGCCTTCCATTTCTTGAACGTGCTGCTCATAGTGAACCATGAAGCCGTTCCATCGTGGTGGTATCTGCGCGCGATATTGTGATTTGTTGAAGGATCAGGAGGGGAAAGCCAAGATCGGATTTTCTCTTGCAGTTGGTCACCTGCAAGACCGGTTCGGTTCCGTGAATTACCAACCACCGAAGCAAAATCTAACGAACGCTTCATCTTGTGTATCTCGTTTGAAATTTTATCTGCGGCACGCGGTCAGCTGTAGAACCATACACCGTCGTACAAAGCTTGGACACACCTAGTGCCTGTCGCATGCCATCCGTCGACGCCTTTACATCTATTCCGACGACGAACACGAAATCAGAATCAATCCCATGCCAAGTAAGAGTTTCATACGCACCATCCATGACCGTTTTCAAATTGTCGAACACCTCGTGGACAACCTCCAGCGTGTGACTGCCGTCACACGAGCCTCCTCTTGAGTAAGTCGATCCAATCGCTGGAGGATAGCCTCGACCTCGCTCTCTCCCAGTAGTTTCTTTGCAAATTTCTCTGTATCATGCTCAACGATGGGAAATCCGCGGACCTGGGCCACTCACTGAACCTTCCCTGATTGATTTGCTTCGTCGCCAGCGCAAGCACGGAGAGAACTTCAACCATTATCTTCGCCGCCATCTCCAACATCATAGGGACAATGGGATCTTTTCGGTATAAACACGGAAACGTATGAGGAAACTTGAAATGGTTTGAAAGAGTTCGAGTAGTGCATCATAACTTGTACCGACACTGTCCGCCCCCTGACACATGGATGTCAGGGAAGGACTCGGTTGAGGAAAGAGAGCTACTCACCGAGAGGAGAACGTCGACACAGACAAATATGGCTTTCGTCGGCTTGAATGGCACCTATAGCGTGGCATGAGGATACAGTCAGAGAGTGAGAATTCAGGGCCAGAAGCTTACAGCGTCAGCGGCCTCCCCAAGGACACCGGAAAACACATGAACGACTTGGAGATGGGGCGAAAGCAGTCGATCAACTTGCGATATTTGTCCCGATATTGTTGAATGCCGTTTCTCGTTCTAAAAGTAACTGGAGACGTCCTCGGGGAATGCAGTCCTGGAGTTTGTCCGCGGAAGGGTGCTTGGCGAGGTCTATTCCTGTCTGGTTGGCATAGCTTTCGAATGCGGCATCGAGGATGGATTAAACTTGGCAGCAGAGTGGCCGTCGAAGACATTGAAAACGTGCGGGAGGGGCGGGGGTGAGAGATGAGGAAAGGCGGGTTCCAGGGTTGGAACGTTGCGTTGCCCTGGCGAACGGGTCGGAGATATTAACCAGATATTAACGCGCGGCTGACAATGGCCGTTCCAAAACGTCAAGATAGTTCCCACCGTACGTTTGCTCAAGCGCTCAAGCTAGCGCGCGCTCAAGTCTTGAGACGTTCGTCCATGTTGCAAAACGGAGCGGGATATCTTGCGAGACCCAGACTATCCACCCGCATTGTATCTCCCCATTCCATCCATTAGGATCAAAGCCGACAAAATTCGTGCCTTACACCCATAATTTTCCTTGAAAGTATCAACCAATCCCAACCACCGATACTGTCGTCGCCTTTTCTGCGGGAGAAGTCAAGGGAGAAGTTCCTAAACATTCAAATGGATGTGTCAGTGTGGCAATGATAGATCCTCGGAACGGAAATGTCGGATGGCTGTGGTCTTTTTTGAGTTTTTTCAAATACTTAATGGTATTGAATGCACGAACCAAACCATGAACAGGTCGATGTCTGCGTCGAGGACCTCCTCGAGAAGTAAGGTATCGCCAAAGTCATTCTTGAGCATCCAATGGCTTGGCGGCCAAAGTATTTGAGCGGGATGAGGGTGACTCGGACTGTGAAGGCGTGCTGCGAAAAGGGCCCGAGCGCTCATAACGGTGGTGATGGCGGCCTCAGGTTAATCTCCGAATCATGGGCGACTATGGAGAATAAATGATGCGCTACTATGATTCTCCCTTTGACCCACTTATTCACACAAATCGCTGTGCAAGATGTCCAAGGATGCTCCCATCCAGGCGCGTTCTCGACCTCCTGTAGAACACTCCGCCTCTTTTACACCATTTCCCCGATACCGTTGAGTTGTCGCATCATCAGCTCCCTCCCACAGAAACTGAACGACAAAACGCGCCTCTACTTACAGGTTCGTCCACCTATGAAGTCCTTGCATTCTCTCCAAAAATTTCAACAATTGACGAATCATACATACTAGCTGGAACTTGGTACACCGCAGAGGCACTCACCGAGCTCGAATGGCTCCACCCCGGCATGTTCAAACCTGGACCATTCCACCGCGCGCCCACTTCAAAGAGGGCCAAGTGAGGAATGTGCCCCCAATCCCCGAGAAGTGCATCTATCATCCTGAATCCATCCTACCCTAGTACATCCCATGTGTCCCGTACTCCGAAAACAGTCGCACAATCTCCCGTTTTCCTTGTCGCGATGCTAGTTGAGATGGTGTCTGGCCATTGTCGTTCAGCACGTCGACATTTGCACCTTGTTCAAGTAGTAACTTGACAATCTCGAAGTGACCGTATTTTGATGCTAGATGCAATGCAGTATAGTGCCTCCGGTTCCTTGCATGCACATCGGCGGAGTGATCGAGTAACAAGTGGGCGATGTCGAAATGCCCATATTGTGATGCCATGTGCAACGGTGCCAAGCCAGCCCTGTCCTGGGAGTTCACGTTCGCGTCATACTCGATCAGCAACTTGGAAACTTCGACCTTTCCTGCCTTCGCTGCGAGGTGCAGTGGAGTCGTGTGGTCTGTCCTTCGCTCGTTGACATCCGCGCCACCCTCAATTAATGACCTCACGATCCCGGAATTCCCCTCCTCCGATGCAGTGTGCAACGAAGTTTTCGTCTTGTCAATACTATTTCCAACTCTTGTACGTCCAAGTGAAGGCTGCGCAACGTCGGGAGGGGCGTCCTGTGACGTTGCGCTCAATGCGGTCAATTCGATGGACTGCTGAGAATCCGAGGTCCCCGTGTGCCCCACTAGGAACCTTGCCATATCAAGCATCCGATTTTCGAGTGCCACGTCCAAGGGTGTTTTTCCATGCTGGTCCTGGGTGTTAGGGTCCGCGCCGTATGAAACGAGTAACTGTGCAATGTTAAGATGACCGTTGGCGGATGCGAGATGGAGAGGACTAGAGGAGCGCCCTTTGTTAGAATTTGAATCTGGCAGCAGTCGTGAGACTTAGCACGGGACTGGGATGGATACATCAGGACACACCACTAGAATGGATTAAGGAATGATCGTTCTGGGAGTTGACGGTGGCGCCATTCTGAAGTAGGAAGCGCACGACATCCAAATGTCCTTTCCATGTTGCCATGTGTAGCGAGGTCCACCCGGCGTTGGTCTTGCCGTCCACGGCGGCGCCTCTCTGAAGTAATAAATTCACGACATCCAGATGTCCGTCCCTAGATGCTTGGCACAATGGTGTTCGGCCATCGCTGTGACGGAAGTCCACAGCGGCACCATTCTGAAGTAGGAAATCCACGACACCCAAATGTCCGTTTTGTGATGCAAGGATCAATGGTGTCCAGCCGTCGACACTCTGAGAGTCCACGGCCGCGCCTTTTTCAAATAGCAGCTGCACCACACCCAGATGTCCAGTTTGCGATGCCATCTGCAATGCGGTCCAGCCCTCGATGCTACGGCGGTCCACAGATGCACCATGCCGTAGTAATGTCTGTGCGACCTCCAATTCTCCGTCGTACGACGCCAAATTCAATGGGGTCATCCCTTCATCGTCTTTAGTATCCACATCATGATCCACATCACGTCCCAGTAATAACTTCATTATCTCAAGACGCCCTCCTCGTGACGCTTCGTGCAGTGGTGTCCGCTTTTTGTTGCCCAAGGCAGTAACATCAGCACCGTGCGCGAGTAGTATCTTGATGACATCAATATTTCTTTTGGCGATTGCAACATGTAGCGGAGTGCAGTGGTATCCGCCCCTCGCGTTGATGTCCCATGGACAAGTATTAATGAGCTGTTCTACAAGGTCACGGAGTCCACATAGCGTAGCATAATATAATGGGACAGCCTCTGGGGTTCGGCGCGGCACGAACATCATTTCCCGGAATGGATCGTCGATGTCGTATATCCACACCCATGTCGCAAAGTGTGGCTTTGCTGCGTCGAAAAGTCGCGCCACATCATCTTTAATGCTTGACGATACGTTCTCGAACTGGGCATGGTCCACCCAGTAGCGAGCAGCATAAGTAGCGAGGGGGAAGTTCTTCATCATGTCCTTGTCCACTTTGTCATTTAATGCGAGGAGAACGCTCAACGAAGCTTGCGCGATGATCGTATGTGCGGAATGGGGAAGGATGTGATACTGGGAGAGGTGGGGCCCGGAATTGGCGAGGCGTCTCGAAGTTAAATATTCCTGGACCGAGAAATGCGAGAACTGCACCACTCGTGACCCGTCCACGTCGACGATACTGATTAAACTTGAGCATACCGACAACACATCGTCTTCAGAGTTTTCCGGGCGCCAATCCGTGTCATATTCGGGAGGTGCACCTTCGTCAAATTGAATTGCAAGGACTTCCGCAAGCTCCTCGACAAGGAGCGGTCGAATGGAAACCGAAATGCATCGAAGGAGACGCTGCGCATACTCCCGCCTCTCTTGAGCGATCCCTAATAATATGCGGTCATATGTCTCGTCCAAACTCCCCGGCAGGTCCTTCAAAACGCGACGAATCGTCGATGGAAGACTGCGCTTCAGCACTTCCAATTGGCAAACGATCCATCGAAACCTATGACCACATAAGAACCATTGTGATTCGGTATAGTGCTGATGGCTTACATCCCATCAGCCTTTTGAGAGAGCGTGTTGACCACATTTTCCTTATCATTCTCTCTCCATCCCTGCATCCGCCAATTCGAATACACAATAGACCTGACATAGTTGGCGATGTCCTTCCTTTGTCCGTCTTCGTCATGCAGAGAGACTGTCTGAGACGCCAAGGATGCTAAGACAGCGCGTATGTCCGCCTCAGGACGGCTGGTCGCGCAGATGCGAACATTCGGGAGATGCAAGTCGACAAGTTTCCTCACCAGCTCAAGAACCCGCTCTCTAGGAGATATAACACCAGAGTCATTGGGGCATTCGTCGAGGGCGTCTATGATAATATAAATTGTTGGCTCTCCTTCGATTTTGAGCATATTTATCAAGCAGTCTGTCAGCGCATCATCTCCCGGCCGCCGCGAACCTGCATCGTACTCTGAATATAGAGCAGAGAGGACGTCGTAACAAGCATCGGATCTGGCAGAGAGCTGAGCAACAAGAGAGGCCAGTAACTCGCCGACGTCCTGCTTCTTGGGGTTTCTAAAATCACAATAGAAGTACCCCACCATGGCTGATCCCATATCACGAAGGCCCTCGACGTGTTGAATAATGCTAGAGCTGGTTTGGATGGTTTGAATCGGCTAGACGGAAACTTTGGTTGATCGCTTACCATAAGACACTTTTCCCGGCACCCGCTATAAATCCATGTATCCGACTGTAATGAGAACACGAGAGTACGAGGTGAGATGAACACATACGTTTGCCATGGATCCACAGGAGGGTGCCCGTCTCTTTCCATTCCTCAAACGTGCCGCACATAGTGAACCATGAAGAAGTTCCATCGTGGTGGTCTCTGCGTGCAACATTGTGATTCGCCGAAGGATCCGGAGGAGAGAGCCAATATCGAATATCTTGCAGTTGGCCACCTGCGAGACAGGTTCAGCTTCGGTGACTACAAAAACTAGGATCAAACCTCAACGAACGCTTCATACTAAGCTCCGTTGGAGTCTTAACTAGCGCTCACATCAGCTCTAGGAATACGGACTATCGTACAGAGATTGACATACCGAAACCCTGCCGTATACCGCTTGTTGATGGTTTGCTATCTATTGAAGGCAAAATCAATCACACACTAGTAACCCAAGTAACATTATACGCGCCATTCATCACTGCTTTCAAATTGTCTGAGACTTCGTGGACAACTTCCAAAGTCTGAGTTGCGATTACCCGAGCTTCCTCTTGGGTAAGTTGATCCAATCTTTGTAGGACAGCCTCAATATCTCTCTTTCCCAGTAATTTCTTTGCGAATTTTTCTGCATCACGCTCAGCAAGGGGAGATTCGCAGAAAGTTGCTGACTCACTGGACCGTCCCTGATTGATCTGCTTCGTCGCTAGCGCAAGCACGGAGAGAACTTCAACCATTATCTTCACCGCTATATCTGATATCATAGGGGACAGCGGGATCTTCTCGGTATAAATATGGAGGCGTTTCAGGAAATTTGCAACACATTCAAAAAGCCTAACAAGCGCATCATAGCTTGAACTGACACTGCTCGCTGCCTGACAAATGAATAGGTATCAATCAGAGCTTGGACAACGAAAGAGAGATACTCACCGAGAGCAGAACATCGACGCCAACAAATATTGCTTTCGTCGGCTTGAATGGCACCTATAGCGTGGCATGAGGATACAGTCAGATAGTGAGAATTCAGGGCCAGAAGCTTACGAGGTCAGCGGCCTCTCCAAGGACACCGGAAAACGCATGAACGACTTGGACTATGGGGCGAAAGCAATCGATCAACTTGCGATATTTGTGCCGATAGTTATTGAACGCCGTTTCTCTTTCTAAAAGCAGCTGGACGACGTCCTCTGTGGAATGGCAGTTCTGGAGTTTGTCTGCAGAGGTATGTTTGGTAAGATCTATTCCTGTCTGCTTGGCATAGCTTTCGAATGCGACATCGAGGATGGATTGAAACTCGGCGGTAGATGTGGCCGTTGACTCGGAAGACATGAAAACGAGGGGGAGAACTGGGGGATGGTGAAGCGGAGGGAGAGACGATGAGGAGCAGGCGGGGTTCCTAGGGTTGAACAGCCTCTGTGGTGGGGACGGTGAATATTACGGGATATCGACCAGATTAACGCCCACGGAGGCTCTTAGATTCGCCGGCTGACAACCCACGCATGTAAGCGCTGGTTCGTTACGTCGCCCTTTCAAGAGGTTCCCGCCGCACGAATGCTCACTGGCAGATGGTGCGCGCAGAGGCATCTGGAGAGACGGCCAAACCCTCTTGCAAGCAAGTAAGAAAAAGCAGGGGATGTCCTGTGAGCGCGGAATAACCCTCCTTCGGTTCGGGAGTTGCCGTCCTCCAATCGCACAGCACACTTGTGGTCAGTGCTGTACAGCGCTCCCGGAATACTCATCTATACCTGGAGTCGCACAACTGCAACAACGTACTAGATCCCATCATGCGCAATGTCCATTCCCTCAAAGTCTCCCATCTTACTCATACAATATCTACAGCGCGCTCTCTCCCTACACACACAACTCCCTGACTAGCCACCTATTCAATAGGCCAAAAGGAGTACCCACCCACGTACTCTATATCTCTCTCCGCTGAGACTGCCGGGCCTGAGTTGATTATCCTTGAGCACGCTGAGTACTGTAACAGATCTCGTTGAAATGGAGGCCTGTGCCACGCGGAAGGGGGGTGGGGCATCCGCACTTACAATGATACCTGGCAGCGTTGTGATCCCGCCCGGGGCAGTAAGAGGCAACATCTAGTTCAACGTGCGGCCACAGGCATCGCAAGCATGTCCATCACTACTTTGCCGCTGACCATAGTGTTGGACTGGCATGGGGCGTGCCAGCACTGACAATCGCTGGTAGTCGACAGCCACGTGGGGCAAATGTAGTTCGATCATCCCTGGTAGGAGGCACGTTTTTGATCAGTTTTGTTTAATCCGCGGAATGATTTAGTCTATCAGTGCCAGTTCGATCAGTTCGTGGTACATAGTTACAGACGCGGGTGTGAACTGGGCGGAAGAACTAGAAATGGAGTGTGCATTGGTGGCGAGACGTTGGTTCAGTGTTCCCGGATCTTAGGTATTGGGCAAATTGTGCACGCACCTAGAGCCCATATTCGCGTCACTCCTATCTAGAACGGTGCTGTAACGATTCATGGGGACGATGTGGGAATTGACACCGATAGTCGTCGGCATGCAGAGCCCAGGAAAAAAGAGGATCCTCGTGATAAATAGGGTCTAAAAGGTGTCAAGAGGAGGTGGAGGGGTGAGTAGATGGGTGATGTCAAAGTTTTACTGTATCCTTGATCGGTTGGAAAATGAGTTAGTGTTTGATGACAACGTCTAGAAGGTGAGAAACGACGTGGGGACATATGTGATATGTCTACTTGTGGGCTAGGACGGGTACGAGGTCACATACGGTGGCAAAGATGACTTTCTTCGAAAATAAGACAGAGAAAGGTGAGAAGTGGATGTTACAGATGGAAAAATGTAGTCGTCATATCGCGGCGGGTTGAGCAACGTCTTACGTCTTGGAGAACGGGATCGGCCTGGTGGCGGTGAGAAGAATGATTATCGATATCGATTAATTTTTCGCTCGCAAGCGAAATTGGCCATCGCAACCCGGACCACCGTCGTAACTCGGGAGAGCTCTACAACCAGATGTCGCACTGCAGAGCGGAATTAAAATGTTTAGATGATGACAGGTATTTTCTCGAGCCCGCTACCGACGGCACCGAGCTGGAATCCAATCAATCAAGGACGGAAACCATGGTAAATATATAACATCGCTATCCTCCTCTGGGTGGCCTACCCATTCGCGCAACCGGCCGTGAAAGGTGGCCAAGTATGTTCCCGTCCTTCAGATGGGTTCTCGCCCTCCTGCTGTACATTCCGCTCCTCGCACACTGTTCCCCTACAGTGTCGTCGCATCATCAGCGCCCACCCACATTGGATCCTCAAAAACTGAGACTCGTCCGGAAAAATGCGATAGAAATCTCTACCCGCTCGTGCGTCCGCGCCCGGACTCCTTGGTTCTTTCCAAAGATATCAACAACTGACTGAGCATAGCTGGGAACTTGGCGTGCTCGCAGAGGCGCTGACCGAGCTCAATTGCCCCCACCTTGGGGTGTTCTCTCATGGATCCATCCCCCCACCTGCCCACCTCAAGAAGGGCCATGCAAGGAGGTGTTCGCGATCGCCGAGAAGTGCGTCTATATTCTCGAAGCTTCACCACTCTGGGAAGCAGATAAGAGCAGCGCTGACGCTGCTGGTCGGCGACTATATGCAGAGTCGTCGCACACAAGCCCCCAATTGCTCCCGCTCATGAATGATGAACAAGTCGGGGATCCTGCCAGTGAGCCTTTCTTCACCCTCTCCTCGTTCCTGATGCCTCACACCCGTCTCGTCCCACCCACGCCCGCTAGGTATCGGCGTCTCTGTCCTGCTATACAACGCGACGCACCCTAACCAACCGAAAGCGAAAAAGCTCGCGGAGGCAGCGAGAAGCAGCTGGACTACTTACTGCTGATAGCGCCGCGAACGTCAGAAGGGGCTATCTCCACCGCGCCCACGAGGTGCAGCTCTGGGCGGACAACGTCTATATGGCGCCAACATTCATCGCGTATTATGGCGCGCTGCAGTGCGGGCATGGGGTGATGCATTACTGCAGACGGCGTATGAGCAAGTGAAATTATACCGCGACGTCCTGTTCGACCGGCATGTCGGGCTCTGGCGGCATATCGCACTCGGAAGCGGGACAGACCCTAAGCATTGGGCCACAGGAAACGCATGGGCTGCAGCTGGCGCGCTTCGCGTGTTGGCGACGATCCAACGGTCGTGCGTGGCTAAATCGATGAGGGCGCAGCAGCATCACCTCAAGCAGTGGGTGCGAGAGATATTAGACGGCGCGTGGAGGCACCAGGTGTGTGACCCTTTTGATCGCCCGATGCTTGTTTTATCCCCAACACGACCTGCAGAAACCGAACGGCGCATTGCCGAACTACATCGACGAGTCGGCCTCGTTTTCCGACGCCTCCTCAACTGCACTCCTGGCTGCGACCACGTTCCGTTATGCGTCGATCACTGGAAATGAGACACACATCCCCGCCGCGATTCGGGCGTTGAAACTGGTCCGGGACAGCGTGGACAGTGACGGATGGTTGCATGGCACGGTCGACCCGCTGACGTTCTCGACTCGGAGCAAACCGGGTCATTACAGTCCCGAGGGCCAGAGTTTTGTGCTCTTGCTTGAGGCAGCGGTATCCGCGTGGCACTCGTCGCATAAGCACTGAGAATTGAAGGAAGCTCTAAAGATAACAAATGCGCGAATGAATGCGTTCATTCATAATACTTTCCCTTTGCGGGGATTTCACCAACATTGTTACTTCGGTACTTTGGTGTCCCGGCTATCTTTGGGCTCAACCTAATTGTCCCGAGGCCCTATTTCGGGTCAGTACTGCACAGTATTCACGAGCTTACAATAAGAGGAAATTATTAGAGGTCATGTCACTGTCCCAACCGAGCAATTGAACATGCCACGATAGATGTGCTTACATAATCGTGCTCACACGCGTTCGACGCCGACACCGCGGCGGGGGCGGTTCGCTCAATCTCCCCCTTTTTCCTCCTCGACCACCACCAGTTCCACCAACCCCGCCTGGGTGATTCGCTTCTCCCCCTCCCGTGCATGATGCTTGTCATGCTTATCTCCTTTCTCGTGGCAGCCTTTGCCCTCCTCTGCATCCGGGTTCCCTCTGTCTGGTACGCGCTCATGGCCATCGACGAACCATCAGATAGCCGCGAACTAGGCCTCGTCGTCGCATCTCGTACGCCCCTCCTTCACTTCCTGCAACCACACCCACACCCCTTTGTTCCCCTCCCTCATCTGCGAAGGCGCTCATGCCTTGTCTCGTCACAGGAAACCCTTTCCGTGAAAGTGGTCCTCCAGCATGCATGGCCAAGCTCATCATGATGCGTCACAAAGTACGAAGCCCCCGATCCTTCCTTCTGCGCCCCTTCGCGCGCAGTGCTACTATCACGATCTACTCACGCCCATTCCTCGTCTTTCAGTTGAACCAGGCCAATACCCGACGGCGGCGTACGACTGTGGCAGTGCAACGCAGCGTACCGCGCCAGTTCACACTACCCACACCACGCCAACGAGCTGCGCCGTGGATCCGCGTTTCCAAACATTTCAGTCTGCAACATCACTGACTGGCATCATTTCATTGCCCTCGCGACCTGTTTGTTTCCAACTGCAAACGACCCTGACAACGTACCCATCGACCACTTTAACGCCCGCGCGCCACCGCCTTTACGCCCTCCCTCCCGTTTGCGCATATCTATCTATACCCCAAAATCTATCTACCCCTCCCTTATTAGAACCCCTCGTATTCATCCGGTTCGCTTTGCTCATGCATGGGTTAGAGACTCTTGATCGATTGACTTTTGATGACTTTAATTTCGTCCTTCCCCCGGCTTTGTATGATAGACCACGATGCTTATTCGTTACTCGTTTTGTTCATCCCACGCTTAGTCCTCGCTCCGTGTTCAGCGTGCGGGGTTTGTACGCATGCGGCTGTAGACCGGACCTTTGTTTTTTATTCTTTTTTGTTCTTCACCGGCTTCACCTTTCCTTCCTTTTCTACTTATGCACAGAGAAAGGACGATAATGAAATGTTACTGAGAGAGCGAGACAAATTGTGCATAAAAATTCTTGTTGTGACAGGGAATTCGATGTGGACAAGAAACAATAATGGTGGGGGGCTAGCGATTACAATTGTGAGCATAATTATGACAAAGACGAAAAGTTGGACAGAAAATAGGAACATATGTAATCATGATGTGGTTAACGTATCGACTCCAATTCAAAAGTGATGAAGCATAGCGAGTAACGAGGCAAAGGGAATGTCATCAGATGCAATCACAAGAACATACTGTAGTGCCCCCAAGAAGGGGAAATCGACGCGCCCAACGTTGGCGCGTCGCAGGTGTCGTATCCAGGTCTCCACACATAACTCTGCGTCGTCTTGCCCTCGTTGCCGTGTTCTTTCAGATCATTTCATGCACTATGCACCGAACCGCGCGCGCCGATCAGCGACAGCCGACAACGCGCTCGCCGTCTTGCGCACGGGGTGCACAGCAGCGGCAGCGGCCGCCGCAGAACCAGATCCGGTGCCACCCGCGGCCGAGGCCTTCTTTGCCTTCGCCTTCGCACCGCCGGTGCCGAAGACGACGACTTGGCCGTGCGCGGGCGATGGCCCGTAACAGCCGCTCCGGCCCCGGCGCTGCGGCCACCGCCCCTGCCACCGCCGCTCGCGCCTTCTTCGGTGGCCCATCGCTTCATGCGCCGCGCGTACGCCGCGTCGCGCTGCTCGTCCGCGTGCGTGCGATTCTGCCGCGTATGGGGGGGTAAACAGATGGAGGGAGGGGGGAATCGGCGTTAGGAAAAGGAACTGAAGGGATATTGGGCGGGAGAGGAATGAGACGCACGAGGGAGAAGACGTCCATGTCCGCGTCTGTGGGCAGTAGAGGGACACGGGGCAGCGCTTTGGACGTGGAGGATGCCAGGCGGACGCGCGTGTGCAGCGTTTCCGCACCGTCCGCCTCATCCAGGTCTTGGTCCATCCAGGACACATCCTCGGGATCGAGCGCGCGATATTCCTGCGTACGTCGTGTGACGCGTGAGTCAACAAAAATGCTTCAAAGGGAGCAATGAGAGTGGATGCCGACCCGCTCGCCGCGCGCAACCTCTTGCAGCGTCTTGCGCACCTCCGCCACAAATACCTCCCCTCTCCGCTTCCCCTCCCCTGACGGACCGTCCATCTCCACGTCTTCATCTGCCTCCGGTTCGCCCCCCTCCTCTGGTTCGTCGTCTTCGCCTCGGCCCCAACCATCATCATCATGGCCCTCCTCGCCTCGCTCGTCTTCGTTTTCGTCTTCGCCTCGTTCCCGATCCCGATCTGGCTCCGGGTAAACCTCCTGATCTCGGCCCAGATGCGCAAACTCCTCCGCGTCGTCGACGAGCGCCATGTGGTATGTCGCGTGGAACGACGCCGTCGCGGGGTCGCGCGCGAGTGCGTCAAGTGTGTCGCCCGCGACGCGGCGCTTCTTCGCGAGGCGTTGCCGTAGCGCGCGTGCCTCCTCGTCCTCCTCATCTTCGGACTCATCCGAGCCCAGAAGCCCACCTGCACCTCCGCGCCGTCGCGTGCGTCTCTTGCCTGCAACGACGTCCTGCACGTCCTTTTCGAGGCGCTCGTCGTCTGCGTTTTGGTGCTCCCTGCATCGCGTACTATGAGTATCGACGTGTGAGAAGTACGGGAGGTGAACTCACAAGTGTTTCTCGAGGACCCTGGCCTTGGCGAGCGCTGCCTCGTCCATGTCCGCATCGTCCACGAGAGCCTTGACGACACCATCTGCATCGTGCTCGTCATCCTCCTCTTCGTCATCGTCCCCCTTCTTCTTGCGTACACCCCCAAAGCCAAGCATATCATCCTCGTCCGACTCAACCGCTTGGTCCACCACAAACTCGGACCGTATCTTTGTCTTTGCCTTGTCGCGCTGCGTGGCCCCCCTTGCCATCATCAGCTCTGTGAACGCCGTCCGTCCCATCACGGCTGCCGCGTTCTTTGTCTTTGCAGATGTGGCCGACGGTGAAGGCGAAGGCGACAGCGACTGGTCGCGCGGGAACCCATACCGTCTTGCAGAGGCAGACCCGTCCGGGCTCGTATGTGCGCGGCGCAGGCGACGTAGTGGCTCTCGCCCGACAGGAGACGACGTGGGGGATGTCTCCGCGAGCGTGCTGAGTGGCCGGCGCGTCACGAACGGGCTTGACGCCGCGGTTCCCATTCCTGACGGCGCCGCGCCAAGCACACCGTCCGAGTGAGAGCGCAGGAGCGCATCGTAAGGGCGCTGAGACGGCGATGGTCTGTACACGAGCGGGCTGGAGCCCTCCGGCCGTGTCTGCGTCAGGAACCTAGGCACATGAGGCACAGCCCGCGATGCGTCAGTTGGACGAGATACAAGACACGGGAGTGAGGGCGCACCCATTCTCAGTGATGTAAAGCTCGCGTCGCGGTGCGCGCGATAGTTCAGGTTGCGCGGCCTCGATCACGTACTCTTGTTCCTTCTCGAAGATCGCCGCTGCCCGTGCGAGAAGGCGGTCGTCGACTTCTAAAGCGGGCTGTAACGCTGCGGCTTGTGCCTCGAGCGTGAGTGAAAGTTCGGCGTCTGCGCCGCGGCGCAATGCAGCGAGGCCCCTCATCCCAGACCCTGACCCTAGTGCGTCCTGCACGTGTGGCGTAACGGCTTTCTTGTTAGCGCTTATGTATTATATAGGTAGAGGAGAGTACGTATTACCTGTGTCCCCTCAAATGCTTGCGACAGGCCACCAAGAACTGACTTGAATCCCACAAGGCCAAGATCGGTATCACCAGGCGTTGCACCATCGCTGTCCCCCATGCCTTGAATTCTGAGGGCGGGCACAGGCACAAAGTCGTCCCCCTCTTCATCGAACATCTGCGAAAACCCACGCTTGCCTGTCACATGCATGAGCGTCGGGCTCGCCAGCCTGCGCAGCGCCTCCTCCCGCGCCTTGGCCGGCGAAGGCGTGAACGCAAACGGGTCATCGTCCGCCGGTAACACGCTCGGCTGGAGTAGAGGCAATGGCTGCACCGCCGCCCTCGTCCCCGCCCGCGCGCCTAGTATATCATCAAATAGCACACGTGCCCCGTGGGTAGGTGCAGGGCCCACATCGCATGGCATAACAGCGCGGTTCTCCTTGTCCGTCTCGTTGCCACTCCCACCGACATCCGGGTCGTTCTCGTGGTCATGGTCGTGATCGTGCTCTGCGTTCCCTGAGGGCCATGGGGAGGCAGTGGATGTGAACGCGGGCGAGGGGAGGTCGGGCAGGCTAAGCGGCGGCGGATGCGCGTCCTCTTCGGCCGCGTGCATAGCGGGAGACGGGCCGCCCTCATCATCTGACCCAATGATCGCACGGCGGGGTCGGGCCGTCCGTCGGCGACGCAGTGGACGCACGCTTGGCTCGTTCTCGTTTGACTCAGTTTCCGAGTCCACATCGGTCGTCACTACCGCTGATGCAGCGATCTTGTCGTCGTCGGGACGTTCGCCCGCTTCGGCGGGTAGTTGCTCTTCATCGTCTCCTTGTCCTTGCGACTGGATGAGCCGCGGACTTGCGCTGCCCCTCTCAGTTGGGACGTAATCCGCGTCGTCGCCGTCATCATCGCTATTGCCGGCGTCGTCAACTCCATCATCCTGAGCGCGAGTGCCGTCGATGCGCTCCAACGCCTCCCCTATGAGTTCCTGGACCTTTTCTTCGCCGACGTCCTCCATGACGCGCACAACGCGTCCGCCTCGCCGGACCCACTCATCTTCTTTCTCCCTCCTCAGCTGCTCGCTCTGCGCCTCTGCGCTGCGCAGCACCATCCGCTCGAGCTCAGCCTTAGTCATCCCCGCGCTACGCTTCCCACGCCCCGCCGTTGCACGATTCCCTCGTGCAAGGGAGGAAACGAATGCGGGCTGTGCAGCGACCGCCATGCGCTTCTCGGGCGAGTCGGTAGTGGGGATAAGGGCGGGCGCCACGGGGCGCTGAGGGGAAGATCCAACGCGGGAAAGGCGCAGCTGCGTCGTGCGACCCACAGAAGGCCGCATCCGCCCTGCGACGGCGCGCGCCGCGGCCTCTTCCTGTGCCACGGAGTGCATCGTGTCGAGAACGACATCGAGCTCATCGTCGTCTGAGTCCTGCTCGGCGTCTCGCGGGGCACCGCCGCTAGTGGCTGCTCTTTTCTGTTGCTGCTGCGCAAGCGCGTCGAGCTTGAGCTGCTGGAGACGCTCCCTCCGCGTGCGCTGGGACTCGCGCACCTCCTTCTCCGCGAGGATCTCGCCTATCCCGGGCATCTCAACGTCCGAGCTAGAGTCTGAACCAGCATTTTTAACCGCGCCAGCCTCCTTGGGAGCCAACGACGGAGCTGTAACGCGGAACGGGTCGTCGTCATCGCCGGAAGTGGAGGCGACTTTATACTTGGACATGGGTGCAAGGAGTCCGGTCGAGTGGAACGGTGACGCGCTTCGGCGTCCGGATTTGTGTTGCCCCGATCGGGATGCTTCGGCACCTTCATCTTGATCAACCCCGGTCCGCCCAAGGTCTTGCGCTGACGAGGGTGAAGACGATGTCCACGGCTCGATCTCAGATACCGACGACTGCGGATGCAGGGGTCGCACCGAGGGTGCGGGCTGGTTTCTGTGACAACGCGATGCGTGAGTGCGAATACAGGACGACACGGTGGCAGAGTCCCAAAGCTTACACATCGAATCGTTTCAGGAGAGTCTTGAGGTCCAGAGGACGCGTCGCATCAGTCGAGATTGAGGCGCGCATGTCGGACCGCATGCGTGCCGTCTCGCGACGGGCCTCAAGTAGTTCCTTTTTCGTGGGTGCCTGACAGGTTCGTCCATCGACTGTCACCATCCAGCACATGCAATGAAGACAAAATGGAATCCGACCTTGGACTTCTTCGGTTTCTCGCTGCGGCTTGTTTGGCGGGTGGCATCGGGTGAGGACGGGAATTGATCGTCGATTGCCGCTTCCTGAGCTTCGGGACGTGCACGCGCCTTTCCCTTTCCCTTCGCCTTTACGTTTGTCCTCGTCATTGGCATTGGAGATGGCTTGCCGTCAGACGTGGGCGGGGTAGGGGATTGCACTTGTGGCGTTCCAAACAGGAAGTGCGGCGTGGTGTTTGTAGAGGACGACACACAGCGTGATGGAGACGATAGTGACTCGGCTACTCGCAACTGACGCGAAGCATGCTGAGAGGACGTCCCTGTGGTCAGTGGGCTGCCAAAGGGGTCCTCTGGGGACGCTCCATTGGGGTCGGGCATGGCGCCTGATATTTCGTGCGGGCCCTGCGTATTCTCGTCCGTACCGTATTGGTCATCAATGTCCCGAAGCTTCTGTTTCCAATCTGAGAGGCCCAAGGAGACGGGCTTGCACGCGTTGGAGGGTGATTTTTTTTCGGAGTCGTCGCCGTCGTCTGAGGTACCTGCACTGCGCCCATTGTCCTCGGAGTCAGGTATGATCTCCTCCATAGGAGCGATGTTAGAATAGGATTGGGGAGGAGGTGAGACTGCCCGCTTGCGGGCCTTATAAACTGCGCGAGGAGGGCGAGGACGACCATCCTCGTCAGGTTTGATGGGTGACCTGGTGAGGTCGCCACCATCGTCATCGGATGGACGCGATTGGCCAGGAGGAGAGCTGTCCTCGGAGTCTGGGACAGTCTCCTCGTCCTCAATCCTGTGAGAACGACGATAGGCGACAAGAGGCCGCCTCGGGAGGTCGTCGCTGGTGTCCATGGCGGCAGAAAGAAAAGGCTTGGATGGCCGGCAGGCGGCGTGGCCGGGCCACTGTTTCAATACGCGCGTGTGTCGGGCCTCAACAGGCCTCAACGGTCACAAATGAGGTCGACGCGTGACAGACGCGTCCAGTTACGCGCTCGGCGCTCATTTCATCCCATCACAGCTGGTCCATGCACGACACTCAAATTGACATTTCAAGTCGCACATTTGGCATAGCTGGCCCCGTGCCCTCCTATTACAGCCAATATGCAGCCAGACAAGGAAAGGCTGCTGGTAGATAATGATAATGAGTGGCTTGACGCGTTCCATTTCCGCGGCCATCAAGCACGCTTCCCACGTGAGCATACTCCGACCCTCAATACGTCCTGAGCGCAGGTCCGTTACCAGGAACCACGCCATACTACTTACTCGGGGACAACGGCATGCTCATATGATAACTACAGAAGCTGGCCGATTGGCTGGCCAACTGGGCGTACATGACACTTGGTTTGCTGTATTGGTGGCGAATTGGATATTTCCGTGCGCGCAAGTGCCTGTGGGCTACGATCGACAACTCCTGACCTCCACGGAAGCAAAAGGCCCAAATGAGTGCTGCCCGTCACCCACGAAGGGTGGCGATGAGTTGGCTAAGATTTTGTACGCCGATCTTGGAAGCTGGCGCAACAAGGTAGCTGCGCGATATGGGCGCAACGGTGCCGGTTCAAGACTCACCTTCGCGCCTTGTCACGTAAAGATGATGCTCTTGGAAGGCCTTCGAAGGTGACCGCAGTGATGCCGGTCTTCGTTCTTTCGCTGCCCATCGCGAGCGCCGAGGAAACCCGAAAGGAGAGGTCATTGGACGTGTGTCATTGCGAAATGTCAGCCCACGTGGGAAACAGCCGCCCATACACGGAAAAATCGCCACCAAATATGGAATCAACTGTACAGTACATCTCAGCCACAAGACATCCGTTGATGCGGTGACTTCCCGTTCGCTCCTTCGCACCCATCAGTCCCCCTCAAGATTTTCTCAGAATGAGGTATGTGTTCTGGTAGTATAGTTCCATTGCGATGGTGCATTGACACACCTCTCCCAGCCATCGTAAGGTCTGTCCCTATAACCAAAAAAATGCCTTGGGAATCCACTGAAGTGGGGCGTCGATCGTCTAGTACGAAGCGCCTCGCCATGGCTCCCTTGGCTTCCTCCCCCGGAAGCGTGCTGCCCGTCATCGAGGAAAGGTCAAGTCCTTCCCAAAGGTACACAATGAAGCTAGCTGTTGGCTGCAATCCTCTCATCTTGACACTTATCTCGTATCTCGTACTAGGACGACCCCAGGAAGCCTGTCCATTTGACCGCCATTATGGGTTACAAGGCTGGCATGACCCATGTTGTCCGTGACCTTGACCGCCCTGGATCGAGTATGTCGCGCAATGCCTGTCGTTTGGATCACTGACTGACTGTCCACAGAAATGCACAAACGTGAGGTTGTCGAAGCGGTGACCGTCATTGAAACCCCCCCGCTCATCGTTGTTGGTGCTGTCGGCTACATCGAGACTCCCCGTGGACTGCGCACCCTCACTACTGTCTGGGCGTCTCACCTATCCACTGAACTCAAGCGCCGCTTCTATAAGAACTGGTACCGTTCTAAGAAGAAGGCATTCACCCGTTATGCTAAGAAGCACGCCGAGGATAACAAGCCGCTGGAACGTGAGCTCGAGCGCATCCGCAAATACTGTACCGTCGTCCGCGTACTCGCGCACACCCAGATCACCAAAACCGGCCTTGCGCAAAAGAAGGCACATCTTATGGAGATCCAGGTCAATGGTGGTTCTATTGCCGACAAAGTCGCATTCGCAGAGGGCCTGTTTGAGAAGACTGTGGAAGTTTCAAGCGTTTTCGAACAAGATGAAGTGGTGGATGTCATTGCCATTACGAAAGGCCACGGCTTTGAGGGTGTCACACACCGATGGGGTACCAAAAAGCTCCCGCGCAAGACACACAAAGGTTTACGCAAGGTTGCTTGCATTGGTGCTTGGCATCCGTCCAAGGTCATGTTCTCGGTTGCCCGTGCTGGCCAGAGTAAGGAGGCCGATCGCTTTCTTTTGTAAGCGATAGCGCTGACGACGCGTGCAGACGGCTACCATCATCGCACGGAACTCAACAAGAAAATCTACCGTGTTGGCGCTGGTCCGGATGAAGCGAATGCATCAACAGAGTCGGACGTTACCAAAAAGACGATCACACCTATGGGTGGCTTCCCGCACTATGGCATCGTCAAGAATGACTTCCTATTGCTCAAGGGCTCCATACCTGGAACCAAGAAACGCGTGATCACTATTCGCAAGTCGCTCATGGTGCACACCTCTCGTCGGGATCTCGAGAAGGTGCAGCTCAAATTCATCGACACATCATCAAAGTTCGGCGTACGTCTTGTGCTTTCTCATGTTCACGGGTGGCGTGTATTGACTGTTGTTCGTTTTTGGCGACTAGCATGGTGCCTTCCAAACACCAGACGAGAAGCACGCATTCCTGGGAACGCTCAAGGCTCGGGATTGATGGTCGTGTTGATGTATTCGCATTATGTTGTTCGCTGTTGCATAAAAATACACTATTTCATAAAATTTAAAATTTTGAGCGCGCGTGGTTGGGCGTCTCTTGGCGCGTCTCGCTAGCGTGGACTCGCCTCTTTTGCTCTCTCTCCGCCCGCGAAAGGCAGTGGATGACTAGTACTGTCTGCGCCATTGATGCTCAGGGCCTATCCTCTGAGGCTCACGCTCAAACATCATCTGCGCGGCACTGGCATCTCATCGCACAAGTATCCGTACTCTACCGCAGCCACAGAAAGGCCAAAGGACTCCGACCCGAGTTTTGGCAAGCAAAGGATGTCCCCTGCGGCCATTGCATCCATCGTGCATCAACATATCGCCTTTGGAACGAAGCCATGGGATGTTGGAAACCAAGAGCAGGAACGGACATCCCTGGATACACCACACAGTGTGTCTTCATATCCTGTCAAGACCTCTCCAGACGAAGTGCACGCACCCGGGTTTGTCAAACCTCTTTCCGGCCGAAACACGTCAACAGGTCTCCCCCTCAAACGTCCACCTCGCATCCCCACCTCAACCGAGGCCGACCTCGAGACACTTGCGGACGATCTCGAGGCATATGCGGCGATGGCCTTGCCAGCCGACACGCTCCCACGTATATACGGCCGACAGAGCCTGCGCCCACGCCTCCTCTCTATCCTCGCCCACTCGCAAGACGCGGCATGCGCATGGGCCGCCTACCGCGCCCTCCTCATCCTCCCGCGCAGCCCAGAAAAACCCAAACCAAAAGTGCCTTTCCCCCACCGCCACCGCCTCCTGCGCCTCCTCGCCGCTGCTCCCCCGCGCCCACGGAACCGCGGTCGCTTCGCGCAGGTGCTCGCCGTCCTCCGCGCCCTCCAGGACGCAGGTGGCGTCGTGAAGGTATGGGAGTGGAATCTGCTCCTCGACTGCGTCGGCAAGGAGGGCTGGCGCCGCCCGCGCGACGAACATTATCGCGCCGCGCTCGCGCTCCTCGCCGAGATGCGCCGCGGCGACGGAGCTGACAAGGTGTCGCCCACGATGGCCGCGGCCGGGGGCGGACGGGATGGCGACAGTGGCAGCGACGGCGGCGCGCTGCCCACGCTCGAGCCAGATATCATCTCGTACACGACGCTGCTCGCGCACGCAGTGCGTACCCGCGCACCCGCGGCCGTGCGGCACGCCGCGCAGCTGCTGGCGCGGGCGGGGCTCGCGCCGGGCGTGCACGCGCACACCGTGATGCTGTGCTTCTTTGCGCGGCGCGGGGACCTGGCCGGAGTGCGCGACATGCTTTTCCGCATGCGCCAGCGCGCGCGGCAGGACGATGGCGGCGCGGGGCTCGCGCAGGCGCCGTTCAACGCCGTCATGTGGGCGTTTGCGTACAACGGGCGGCTGGACGTCGCACGGGCGATGTACCGCGTCGTGCGTGCGCGCATTGCGGCGGACGAACTCGGCCTTCGCGCTGGCGAGGACACAGAATGCGAAGAAGATGATGCGGAGTGGGAGCAGGAAGAGAACGTGGGGGAGCTGGAGAGCGCGCTCGCCGAGCGCGAAAAGGTGGTCGTTGCGCCCGAGGTGGTCCCCGACTCGGCCACGTACCACGTCCTGATCCAGGCGCACGCGTACTACGGCGACCTGCGCGCGTGCCTCGAGGCGCTCGCCGACATGCTCTCTGCGCGGCTGCCATCGCCGCTGGGGCCAGGCAGCCAGTTCATCGCGAGTCTCCCCGCATTCCGCGCCATCTTTCTCGGCTTTGCGCGTCACGGCGTCGCTGCCGCCGACTCCCCCTCTCCATCATCATCATCGTCGTCATCGTCATCACCCCATCGCCCTATCACCGCCGCACACAGGTCATCATCATCATCATCGTCCGCCACCACCACCACCCAAAAGGACCACGGTCCCTATCCCTACCTCACCTTTTCCCACAACAGCAGCGGCAGCAGCAGCAGCCACGACGACAGCAATGCAGGTGAAAACGAATGGACGCTCGAGGCGCTCGAAGCGCTCTTTGCGCGGTTCCTCGAGCTGCCGCCGACCACGCGGCTGCGCGAGAGCATACTCTTCTGGCTCGTGAGCGCGTATGCGCGCATGAGCGGGCACGACGCGACGGTGTTGCGGCGCGTGTTTGAGCGCATCGAGGACCGATTCGGGCGCGCGTTGACGTGCGGAGAGCCACCGAGCAGGCGAGGGCGACTCGCGCGCATTCGCGAAAGGGTGTTCGCTGCTTGAGTGCTTGAGTAAGGAAGTTGGCAAGGAATCATAGGGCGATCGCTTTCCAAACCATCCAGTTCATTATATATATATATAGCGCACTATCTTTCTACGCGATGCACAAGACACGTTGAGATTTCTAGTTAGACACACACACAAGTGACACAACAATGGTTTGCAAAGCAAAAAAAGTCTGCTTCGGCTTACAAGTCCCCAAAATATTTCCCCCAGTCCAAGAGTTCCGTTCTCATTCCAAACCAAAATAATGGCGCCCCCTCTCTACTCCTCGACGAACGTCCAAGAAAGCCCCCCCCCCCTCAAGAAATTCGAATTCAAAAAATGCCAGCGCCTGCGCCCTCTTCGTCGTAGCAGTCGTCGTCGTCGAGTTCGACGGGGAAGCCCTCTCAGCGCGCCACGCGACAAACTCGTCCCAGCCGACGACGCACTTGCGACTCTGGTACCTGCGCACGCGCACGCTGCGCCTGAGGTCCTCCGAGATGCGCCCGTTCCAGCCCGCCTTGCGAATCGCGCTGTCGATCGCGTCGATGTGGTCCCAGCCCTGCTCGGGCGCGACCTCGGGGAGGTACGTCGCGGAGAGGGTGCGGCGCGGCGCGAGGGATGCGGCGGAGGACAGCGGCGACGGGGAGGAGGATAAGGACGAGGAGAGGGAGGAAGAGGAGGAGGGCGAGAGGGAGGAGGAGAGGGAGGAGAGCGGGCGGGCGAGGAGCGAGACGGCGGAGGAGAGTGGGGAGGGCGCGTCGGAGGCCGAGGGGCTCGTCGACGGGGGCGTGAAGGATATTTGGATGCCGTGCGTGCCGAGTGTCCAGTCGAGGTACGAGGCGGCGTCCTCAAAGTCGGTCAGGAGCGATATCCTAGCTCGGCACACGCGCGGTGCAAGCAACACAAAAAAACAATGGTTCGCGTCAGCGTGTGCGAAACCAAGCGAATACCCGGAAGGAGAGGGGAAGAGACGTCGGTGCGTGCGTTGCGGGGCGAGGTGGTAGTAGATGGAGCGAGGGTCAGAGGAGAAGAGGGACGCACCCGCATTCGAGCGAGGGCAAGTCGTGCAACTCGACCCTGCGAAACCGATGATCCCGAAACGCGCTCATGAGCGCATACTCCTCGAGGCCCGCGCGGAGCGGCTGCGCGTCGAACGTGCCGATGCACCCTCTCAAGCGCAAGCCGCCACCACCGCGTCGCGCACGCGCATTCCACGTGACAAAAAGCGGGCTGGCACCACCAAGCAAAGTCCCCACGACCAAAAAGAGGAGAAAATAAAACAAAAATAAGATATAATAAAATAAGAGAGCAGGTCAGGAGGGTTTGGTGTGGGTGGGTGGAGGAGAGGGGACGAGGGGGGAGGGGAAGAAGGAAAGGTGACGCAACTATTTGTCGTTGGGGAACAGCGGTTTGACGGGCGTCGCTCGAGTCAGCGCGCAGTAGAGCGCATCGAAAGCGTGGAAGCCGTGCTCGGGACGGCACGCTGCGAGTGCAGTTGCTGCTGCAGCGATGGGCGACGATGTGCCATCGTCGGCATCTTTGGTCGTCTTGGCGTTAGCGCTGGCACCAGTCGTCGTTGCCTCTGCAGCTTGGCGGACCATTTGACTCCTCTCGCAGACGTACGGGACGTAGAGAGGCTAGAGGGGAGGGAAAAAGAAAGAAAGGGGGACACACAGAGAGGGGCAGGGCGGGCGAGGGGAAAGGAGCAGCAGGTACGGGCAACGGTGGGTCTGCTGGCGCTGGCGTGCCACTGGCTGGCTGCGTTGCGCTGTTTGGTGGCAGGACCGCTGAACCGAGAGCCGTGTGGCGCACCGCGTGTACGGCACGTTCGAGGCACGTGGCACCCCATCTGGATCATATCCGCTTAATCTTATCGAGGGAAGGGATCAACGCATCGCATCGCATCATCATCGCCCATCGCCCCAAACATGACCCCGACGGATCGCCCCTTTGAAATACTCGACCAACCACCCGATTACAACAACAGCAACAGAGGGAGATGGAAGGGAACCTTCTTCTTTACACATGCAGACATTACATTACACAAGAAATGATGCAAGCAACGTAGCGAAAAAGAAAGTTAAGAAACAGAACAAAAAAGAGCGCGAGGCTCCACTTCTCATCCATCTATCCCCTATCGAGGCACGGTTCTAAGCATCGTCCCGAAAGACGTCGCTGCCCCCGCCTGCCCCGCCCCACACCCCAAGCGCTGGATCGTGCATCGTTATAGGGTTCATGCGTTCATGGGGTCTAATGATCCGTATCACTCGTTCCGTTTCGACACCCCGACGTGCACGCAATCTGCGATAAACCAGGCACAGCGCTAGCAGCCGCCACCACCACCACCGCCGCCGCCCCACCCCCTCCTAGGGCTCCTAACTGTGATGCACACATGCGGGGAAATCGAAAAAAAAAAAAACGAGACGCTTCCTGCGATGCCCCATTAGTAACCCTCTCAGATCGCCTTGCGAGGTTGCGAGAGACCGAGAGAACCGAGCGAGAGATGCCGATAACGATAACAAACCTCTTCCCCGCGTCCTCCTCCTGTTTGATAAGATTCCCCCCCACGTAAATTATTTCCTCTTCCGGACTTGGGCGGCGCGCTACGCTCAGGTTCCGTGCGGCATTACCATTTCCTCGTGCCCTGCCTCAAGAGAGAGAGTTCCAAGTTCAAGTTCCTGCCTACCGTAAAACTACCGACGCTAAACTGACGAGCAACTCCGCTCACGATCGAAGCTCCACTTTCCATGCTACTCCATTCACCATGGCAGAGCACAGAGCCCAATATACCCTGACTTGGGACCGGGTACGGCAGGGCCGCCGGTTCTTTTTCAATTGACAGCTTCGATTTGCCCCTTTGCGCTCCACGCCACACTCAATTTCCACCGGTCATCAGAACGTTGCCTGTATTCTGTATGCCTTCTTGCTCAAAAGCAGCACAGTATCGTGCCAACAAGTCACGCGGCCGAAACGTCGGACAAAAAAAGATGCTCCGTGAAAATAACACGCCGACTGCGCTCAACTGAGCGCCGGCACGCGTCGCTTTCCTTGCCGTACGCAGAACATAACTCCTATCCCCACTCTCTCCTTCACGTCCTAAACGGAGAAGGTAAAAGGAAGATGGAAGGGGTGCCGAGGCGGGGCAGCAAACAGAAGAGAATTGGGAATTTGTTCGTACTTTACCGGGTGTAAAAACCAATCGACACATATAGTAATGACTTGGGTGATTTCAAGAAACGCCAAGGGCAAGCTCAGGGAGAGAGATCGGAATGAAAATGGAAATGAGATGAGCTGACGCCGTGCAGTTAGGGAGTGTAACTAATGTATGTGAGTATGCGGAGCAGGATCGGGTCGCTAGGTTATATCCGGTCGTTTTGGCATCCAGGGTAGGGGTAGGGTAAGTGGGGTGAGAATCAAATGAGAATGGCCGGTTCGAGAGCTTGCCAGCAAATTGACAATGTACGACTGACTTGAGTGCAAGGCTGGAATGAGTTATAGACATGAATATGGGACACTATGTGAGGCGAGATAGGGTGTGCTGAGGGGCTAGACAACATATAGACGGAGATAGGCAGGCACACACGCAGGAGGATGAAGAGATATAAAAAAATGGAAGGAGCACAAAAAAATGGAAAGAGGAAATAAGGAGGAAAGATGCAGGTTATGGATTCTGTCAACATTGGGCATTTGTGAGCAACTGAGGGTCATCATAGGGATCGAGTGGCAATGATGTAGCGGAGGGTTGAGGTCGCAGGTGGTGTCTCGACGTGGGATAGAGAAGAGGGGTTGGCGGAACATAAAGAGGCATACATGCGAGTAGAGGATGGAGAGGACGATAGGGGTTTCCAAGCCAAGAGATGTTATCGTCATCATCGGGTTCCGCCCAGCCAAGCAGTGGACCAAGCCAGCCAGGAAACCCGACACGAGAAGGCGGCGGGGAAGAGGAAGGGGGGAATGAGACTCGGAAGCATGGAACAGAGAGAAGGAGAAAAAAAAAAAGGGAAAAGAGGTGTGATGGACTGCCAACGCTACGCTTGACAGCAGCTCCGGGCTGCGTGTGACCGCGCCGCCGCCTTTTCTCGCGCTTCCTCCTCCTCAGCCTGAGCCGCCCATGTGGGAGGGGTGACCGATGCTAATATTACGCTATCCTGGCGTTTGAGCTCGTTCTCCTGCTCGATGATGTCTTTTTTCGCTATGATTGCCAAGATCAGCGCGTCGAACAGCTGTGTGATGCCTGGGATACGTTCAGCACCAAATACACGTCAAGGAAGGGAGACAGACAAACCCGTATCATCCTTTGCAGAGACTTCGAACAGTTCCATGCCCTTTTCGAGGCCCCACTCGCGCTCGTCAAGCTCGTCATCGTCGTATTCGTCCATCCCACTGCCGCTGTCATGCTCAGGTGTGTCAGCCCACGGGCTACCGCTCCGAGGTAGGATGCCGGTCTGTGACCTTCGTAGGGCGGCGCCAGCACGGCTGGGTGGTGTGTCCGAGCTACTTGAATGGGAATCGGTAGGAGAATGTTTGGCCGGAGGAGCGGACATCGTCAGAGGGACAGATCGGATCGACGTGAAAGAGGTAAAGCGAGGGCGGATGTAGGAGAACGCCGAATGCTGAGGCGGAGGTGGAGGTGGCGGCGGTGGCCGAGGTGGTGGGAACCACTGATGGAGGGAGAGGCGCGCAAGATCTGAGGAAACCTGTCGAAGGTGGGAAAGGTCCGCCTTGGACCCCACGATATATGTTATCAAGTCTGCGGGACAGTTCTTCTTGAGTTCTGCGGACCGTCAAAAGGGAATTGATCAGCTGCGATGGGATTTTTTGGGTAAATGGGGCCGCCGGCCTGTCAGGGCTCACCTTTGAGCCATCCCCGAACGTCTTGGAAAGAGACTTGGTTGGTGATATCGTACAACAGGAGTGCGGCGTTTGCGCCGCGATAATACATAGGTGCCTGTATAAGAATACGTGCAAGCAAAGGCGTGTGAGCGCGCTAAGTGAGCGGAAATTGCGATTTACGGGCGCGAGTACGGACCATACTGCGAAAACGTTCCTGACCAGCAGTGTCCCAGAGCTGGAGACGAACCTTGACACCGTTGACGGTAACCTTCTTGGCGACAAAAAAAGCACCGGTTGTGGAGGTGGTGTTCTTTGGGTCGAACTTGTTTTGAGTGTATCGCTGTAGGAGGCTGGTCTTGCCCACGCCTTGTCAGGAGGGGACGACTATCAGCGAGAGCAGTATTGAGGAAGGACAGAACGTACCGCTATTGCCCATGACCACGACTTTGGCATCGATACCATGCTCGTACCTGGACCTCCTATACGGATCCATGCGAGGATAGGCGGACATCGCAGTGGCTCACGTGGAAAGGAGGGGACGCGCAAGAGTAGCGCAGGGATGATAAGAGGGGGAGAGGGGGGGGAGAAGAAAAGAGGAAAAGAGGAGAGAGGGACGCGGGGAGGGGAGGGGAGGGAGGGGAGATGAGGAAACGGAGTGAGACTGGCTCTGTCCTCTGCCGCCTAAGAATTGCAACGGAAGGGAAATGGAAAGGCTGCCCTTTCCGGGAGCGCGGCCACACCAAGACGCGATCCATCACGTGGATTGCCGCATTTGTCCCTCCGATTGCCCCGCAACAAGCAACCTAGCTTGCTCTTCCTTCCTCTCATCCATCCCTGTGGCAGCACCTTATCGGCCTTATCGCTGATCCCCGACACCTACAATCCCTCATCTCTACTTTGCGATCGGATGAATTTTTTTTTTCATGGATAAAAAAAGCGTGACATGTAATAGGCGTATCTACTCTTGTGCTGCCTGCACAGGGAATTCAAACACCACATCCTTCCCCGTCAGTCGGCGATACACGGACGAAAATGAGTCCAGCTTGTACTCGAGTGATGTCGAGTCCTTGGCATCCAAAAACCTGGAAACATTCCCAAAAATAAGATAGTTAGCGCCAGCTCCATGACCATATATCCCAAGAAGACCCAATTGGGTAGTAGCGACAACAAGGAATGGGAATGGAAGGAACCGGATCCGCGGATACCTACACTTTGAGTAGCTTCGACCCATCTTGGTTGACGCGTGTGCGCTTACCGACGATCTCCGTCGGAAACACGAGATCCTCGAGGATCTTCTCGTGCACATTCGTAAGAGTTCGGCTGCGCGGTCGCTTTTGTTTGACGCGGGACGTGCGCGTCGGCTTGCGCAAGATCCGGCGCTGTGCAACAAAAACGACATGACGGTCGGAAAATTTCTTCTCCAGCTCCCGAGTAAGCCTAAAAGAGGCGTAAATAATGTGCGTGCGCCCGTGCCATGCCCAGGCTGTGCAGCGCTTGGACAAAGGCTTACCTCGCCTGGACTTTGTGGAAGGCCTTCAGCTGCGGAACGGGCACGAACACGACGATCGCCTTCTTCCCCCCGCGCACGTCCACCTCGCGTGCGGCTGAGATCTGCAGGGGGCGCAGTTCTGTCTTGAGGTCGGGCACGCTGTTTTCGAGATCAAGGAGTGCCTGCGCGACGGCCGTCTCCGTCTCATCTGGTGCGGTGGTTGGCGCATTCGCCGTACGAAGGATCTTGTGCTGCAAAGACATGACGAGGCCTCTTCTTTTTTGCTGGATAATGGTGTGTGCCTGTAAGTGAGCAATCGTCAACAAACCGACATCCATCGCCCGTGCCCTGCATCCACCACATTCTACTCTTCTCATGGGTTCCAGCATACCCTCAAAGTGTCCAACCTGCATATCTTATGGAGTTCAAAGGAGAGAAACAGCAACTCACCGGACTTGCTGCCGTCGTTGTCGTCGTCTTGCAGTCGTTGATAGTTAGTAGTACAGAGGCGCAGAGATTGTTTGTAACCAAACAAGACCAAACGGTTCTCGGACCGGCCTCGAGGTCGATGATTACTAAGTTAGTACAGTACACTTGCTCATAATGCATACGATTGGGGCCGTCAAATCCCTATGCATTATGGGATTTATGCGATACCAGTTCTGTCACACTTTGTGACATGCTGTGAGTCTGTGACACCCCCTCAAAGCGTGACAAAAAAGCGGACCACTGATCACAGCAATTAGACACAGTTGATAGGATGTAACTATCTAGAGAAGTTTTGAGTAGTGTTATGTAGTTCTTCCTTTTGTAAAATAGCACAGAACTTAAAGAGTTGGTGTGACAATTGCAATTCGAGGGAGAACTGGGGATCACCGCATCAGCAAGCTGGAGCTGCTGACAAAGCTTGATGAGATCAGCACAGCAAGGTGCGTTGTTGTCCTCGTCGTTGTCTTCATTGTCACGATCTCGACAATCTCTCCATTTGCCACTGCAATTTCTCTTCGCACCACATCAGCAACCCATCTGTCTCAGTTTCCTCTTGTTGTCTCTTGATGGGATCAAGGATGTCATCGATTGAAGGTGCCAGGCAAAAAATGCGATTGTGGGGCTTCAATGGTCTCTGCAATACAGGGGGCTTATCTCGGGGTTTGCCCTTCAGGGCCTTACATACGACATACGGATGTCAGATGTCAGTCATTCAACCTTGCTTAGAGCTTAGGGCCGGTTTTTAGATGACTTAGTGATGTTTGGCTTGCCTCTTGGTGCAACTCCACCCTTAATACTCACTAATACCCCCCCCCAATAATGCATAATTGGTTCATAAGTCTATGCATTATGCAATATGCATTTTTTTGGTATTTACAGTGGGAACCATGATGGGAGATGGAAAAACCTATGCATTATTGGATTTATGCATTATTACGTTATGCATTATGAGCAAGTGTACTGTACTGTAACTTTTTGTGCAGTAACGATCACGGAAAGAACTACTTGTTCCTGCTTGCTCGTTGCAGGGCAGGATCGAAGTATGTACAGACAACAGACTCGTACTTCGCTTCTGGTGGACAGAAATCTGTCGGGAAACGGGCAACACCAGTTGCACCAGTTGTCGCAACCAACGTCTAATTACCACGCATCCCGGTTCTCGCACATGCGTGAGTGAGCACAGCCACGCGCTGCATGCTGCTCATCGCACCACCATCAGAGAGTATATGTACGTCCTGACCATCCCACAGACTCGCTTGGGTAAGTCCAAACATTTTTTGGGTGAGCCATCATCATGGTTACCCAACCTTGTGTACTAGTAATGTGCACTGTTCAGACCTTCGATAATTTTCTTTTGCTGAGATTTGGGACTGTCGAATTCCGGGTAGTCAATGAGCGACCGATGTTTTAGAGCCCCAAAGAGAGTGACAAATTTCGTACGTTCATTATGACCGAGATATTGCCAGGGCGGAGACAGGAATGCGTGCTACAAGAGTAGTGAAGATCTCGTGATTGCCTCCGTTCGGCCCGGCGCACGGGCACATGTGCCCCGCCGCTTCAGGGTTCCGCGCAAAACTGATGAACGACCTCGACAGTTATATCCCTTTAGATGCCTGTGGCAGGATTTGCGCGGCCAGTATTACTTGGACGTATTTTCAGAATGTGATGATATGTCAGTAAATCCGCCGCCATACTTGCTTGCACAGTTCGTCTTTCCAGCGGGTCTACGAGGCCGTCGTCAGGCTGGGCGCAAACAATATCCCCACCACAGACGCTATTTAACTCCGGGAAACACCGCCTGATCCTTATCGTCTCCCCTCCCCTCCACCAAACTCCCCAGTTCTCTCCCGCCCGTATCATGTCTTCAGTGGCTACATCTGCTGTCAAGTTTCAATCCATCCTCAATGCTGCATTCGAAAGCTATGCCAAGCAGACAGGAACAGACCTTTCCAAACATCCCTCCGCAGACAAACTCCAGAACTGCCATTCCACAGAGGGCGTCATCCAGCTGCTTTTAGAACGAGAAACGGCTTTCAACAACTATCGGGACAAATATCGCAAGTTGATCGACTGCTTTCGCCCCATAGTCCAAGCCGTTCACGCGTTTTCCGGTGTCCTTGGCGAGGCCGCTGACCTCGTAAGCTTCTGGCCCTGAATTCTCACTATCTGACTGCATCCTTATCCCACGCTGCAGGTGCCATTCAAGCCGACGAAAGCCATATTTGTCGCCGTCGATGTTCTCCTCTCGGTGAGCATCTCCCTTTCCTCAACCGAGCCCTCCCATGACACCCATCTGTCAGGCGGCGGACAGTGTCAGTTCAAGTTATGACGCACTACTCGAACTCTTTCAAACCATTGCAAGTTTCCTCAAGCGTTTCCATGTTTATACCGAGAAGATCCCGTTGTCCCCTATGATATCGGATATTGCGGTCAAATATTGGTTGAAGTTCTCTCCGTGCTTGCGCTGGCGACGAAGCAAATCAAACATGGACGGTTCAGTGAGTGCCCTAGTGTCCGTGGATCTCCACTCGCTGAGCGTGATACAGAGAAATTTATAAATAAACTACTGGGAGAGAGCGAGGTCGAGGATAGCCTCCAGCGATTAGATCGACTTACTCAGGAGGAAGCTCGTGTGACGGCGGTGCACACGCTGGAAGTTGTCCACGGAGTGTTCGACAATTTGAAAATGGCCATGAATGGTTCGCATGAAACTCTGAATTGGGTTACTGGCAATAGGCTGATTTTGATTTGGTGTTCGTCGTCGGAATAGATGAAAGACATCGACGGACGGCCTGCGACAGGCACTGGTGTGTCCAAGCTTTGTACGACGGTCTATGGTTCTACAGCTGACTGCGAGCGATAGATAAAATTTCGAACGAGATACACAAGATGAAGCGTTCGTCAGATTTTGCTTCAGTGTTTGGTATTCATGGAACCGAGCCGGTCTTGCAGGTGACCAACTACAAGAGAAAATCCGATTTTGGCTTTCCCCTCCAGATCCTTCAATAAATCACAATATCGCACGCAGATACCACCACGATGGGACGGCTTCATGGTTCACTATGGGCGGGTCGTTTGAGGAATGGAAAGCGATGGGTTCCCTCCTGTGGATCCACGGTAAACGTACGTGTTCATCTCACTCCTAATCTCGTGTCCTCATTATAGTCTGGTGCATGGACTGATAGCGGGTGCCGGGAAGAGCGTCTTATGGTAAGTGATGCACCAATTTTTCGTCTCACTCATTCAAATGGTCCAACCAGCTCCAGCATTATTCAACACCTTCGTGATATGGGATCGGCCCTGATGGGGTACTTCTATTGCGATTTTAGAAACCCCAAGAGGCAGGACGTCGGCGAGTTGCTGGCCTCCCTTGTTGCTCAACTCTCTGCCAGATCCGATGCTTGTTACAACATCCTCTCTGCTCTATATTCGGAGTACGATGCAGGTTCACGGCGGCCAGATGATGATGCGCTGATGGACTGCTTGAAAAACATGCTCAAAATCGAAGGAGAGCCAACAGTTTATATCATCATAGACGCCCTCGATGAATGTCCCAATACTGGTGATGTAATATCCCCCAGGGAACGGGTCCTCGAGCTGGTGGGGAAACTGGTCGACTTACACCTCATGAATGTTCGCATCTGCGTGACCAGCCGTCCTGAGGCGGATATACACGCCTCGCTGGAATCTCTGGCATCTCATTCCATCTCTCTGCACGACGAAGACGGACAAAAGAAAGACATCGCTGGCTATGTCAGGTCTATTGTGTACTCGGATCGGCAAATGCGGAGATGGAGGGAGAAAGACAAGGAAAACGTCATTAACACACTCTCCCAGAAAGCTGATGGGATGTAGGTCGTTCTCTACAATGACTGACAACGGGTCTCATGCATTGGTACAGGTTCCGGTGGATCGCCTGCCAATTGGAAGTCCTGAAGCGCAGTCTTCCATCCACGATTCGTCGCATTCTGGGCGACCTCCCGAGGAGTTTGGATGAGACATATGACCGCATACTGTCAGGGATCGCCCAGGAGAGGCGGGAGTACGCCCAACGTCTGTTCCAATGCATTTCGGTGTCCATTCGACCACTTCGTGTGGAGGAGCTTGCGGAGGTCCTTGCAATTCAATTTGATGAAGGCACACTTCCCGAATATGATGCGGATTGGCGCCCGGAGAACTCGGATGAAGATGTGTTGTCAGTATGCTCAAGTTTAATCAGCATCGTCGACGTGGACGGGTCGCGAGTGGTGCAGTTCTCGCATTTCTCGGTCCAGGAATATTTATCGTCGAAACGCCTCGCGGACGCGGGGCACCACCTCTCCCAGTACCACCTTCTTCCGCATTCCGCGCATACGACCCTCGTACAAGCTTCGTTGAGCGTCCTGCTCGCATTAGACGCCAAAGTGGACAAGGACATGATGAAGAACATTCCCCTCGCTACTTATGCGGCTCGATACTGGGTGGACCATGCCCAGTTCGAGAACGTATCGTCAAGCATCAAGGATGCCATGGAACGACTTTTTGACTCTGCGAGGCCACACTTTGCGACGTGGGTCTGGATGTGCGATATCGACAATCCATTCCGGGAAAGCATGTTCTCAGCACGGCCAACACCGCCGGAGGCTGTCCCACTATACTATGCGACTCTATGTGGTCTTCATGACCTTGTAGAACACCTCATCTATACCTGTCCGCAAGACGTCAATGCGAGGGGCGGATACCATAGTACTCCGTTACATGCCGCGATCGCCAAAAGAAATGTTGATGTCGTGAAACTACTCCTTGCGCACGGTGCTGATGTTACTGCTTTGGACAACACCAAATCGATACCACTGCACAAAGCATCACAGGGACGACGTCTGAAGATGATGGAAATATTACTAGACTATAATGTGGATGTTAATGCTCAAGACATCTGCGGGATAACTCCCTTGCAATGGGCATCAAGCGAGGGAGAATTGGAGGTTGCACGGGCATTACTACAGCGCGGTGCATCTCCGGACTCCCGTGACATCACGGACCAGACTGCACTGCACGGCGCATCAATGAATGGCCATCCGGATGTGGTGCAATTGTTACTTCAGAGTGGTGCCTCCGTAGACTTCAAGATGGACCTCGGCCGAACCTCATTACACCTAGCATCACACAATGGACATCTGGATGTGGTGCGTCTCTTACTTCAGAATGGCGCCACTGTGGACTCCCAAGACAATGACGGCTGGACTGCATTGAACCTAGCATCATACGATGGACACTTGGAGGTAATACATTTGCTACTCCAGAGTGGCGCTGTTGTGGCCACCCATTGCAGCAACGGCTGGACCTCATTGCACTCAGCATCACAAGACGGACATTTGGATGTCGTACGCTTGCTCCTTCAGAGTGGCGCTTCTGTGGATACCCAGGACAACAGCGGCTGGTCCCCATTGCACTCAGCATCACGAAACGGACATTTGGATGTCGTGCGGTTGCTCCTCCAGAGTGGCGCTTCTGTAGACACCCAGAACAACAGTGGCCGGACCTCCTTGCACCCAGCATCACGAAGCGGACATTTGGATGTCGTACACTTGCTCCTTCAGAGTGGCGCTTCTGTGGATACTCAGGACAACGAGGGCTGGACCCCATTACACAAAGCATCAGATAACGGACATTTGGATGTCGTACGCTTGCTACTTCAGAGCGGCGCCACTGTCGAATCCCAGAAAAATGATAGTTTGACCTCTGTTAGTGGTGCGTCCCGATGTATTCTTACCAATTACGTGCTAAATCTCATGACTGCTTCCAGATTCAAGTCCTAACAAACGGTGCTTCTCCACTCCTACTCCTCTCCATCTCGCATCTGCCAATGGTCATCTTACCATTGCTCAATTGCTTGTCTCATCCGGCGCAGATCCTAACACCCTGGACCAGGATGGAAAAGCACCCTTAGACCTGGCACTCGAACATGGGAAGCTTGATATGGCAAGGTTCTTGGTGGGGCACATGGGCAGTGTGTATTCTCAGCAGCAAATCGACTTGATCGCCTTGAGCGCAACATCTCAGGACTCCCTTCCTGACGTTGCGCAGCCAACGCCCGGACGCACGACAGTTGGGAATATTCCTGGCGAGATGAAAACCTCGTTGCATACTGCATCCGAGGAGGGGAATGCCGGGATCGTGATGTCATTAATTGATGATGGCGCGAATGCCAACGAGCGAAGGACAGACCACACAACTCCATTGTATCTGGCAGCGAGGGCAGGAAAGGTCGAAGTAGCCAAGTTGCTAATCGAGCATGGCGCGAACGTGAATACTCAGGACAGGGATGGCTGGGCACCATTGCACATGGCATCGAAAGGCGGATATTTCGATGTCATTCACTTGTTACTCAATCACTCCGCTGATGTGAACGCCAGGTCCCGGAGTCAGGATACTGCATTACATCTGGCATCAAAATATGGTCACTTCGAGATAGTCAAGTCACTGCTCGAACAAGGAGCAAATATCAACGTGCAGAATGACCAAGGCCACACGCCATCTCAACTAGCATCCCGAAAAGGAGAGCGGAAGATCGTTCGACTACTGTCAGATTACAGTACACATGGGACGTAGGGGTGTTTCGAAAAGAATGGGATCACCACCCAGAGTCAATGGGTCATCTTGTTTCTAAACTCCCCTCTGTATACATTGCCCATAACGTTGGAACTGTTTAAAGTTGTCAATGATAGTGTAACATAACTGACTAGGTGATCTACGCCCTTGCTTGTGACATTGGGCCGTCATCGCCACCCAAGTCGCCACCCGTTTACGCTCTCAAGCGCTCAGGTACTTGTCGTGTCACGCCTTCGCATTCATCCTCATCCTGCTTCGAATACTTCGGTAAAAACGCTGTCATTTACGAACTCCCCAAGGAGATCCTCGTCATGGACACCCGCGTGGTTCACAGAAAGCGAAGATGAGCGCGGAACGGACCAAAGCAGGTCCGCTCCGGCGCCCGCAAGTCACGTGTCAGCGTTTGTTCTCTCCCGCCACTTCTCCATCGTCCGTTTCAGTCTTTCTCCTTGTGTCCTCGTTCCATGCGGTCATATCCCTCCTCATCCTGTCCTTTGGAATCGTCATAGGCCTGGCTTCCTCCTTCCTTCTGCTAGCTTGTCGACCGCGTCGCGGCTCACCGACCGCGATTGTGGTCTGCCATGACTACCGCTTTGTCCCCCCTATGACCAAAGACTTGATACACCTTTCCCCTTTCCAATTCATTCCGAACGTTGGATGTTGCGTCTGGACTCAATACGAGCCTATTCGTACTCCCTTCTAAGTTATCTTGTCTTCTCTTCACCAACTCTCTCGTCGTCGATCTGGTGTCCGTCACTCCCGCAAAACCACACTCCTTTTCCAAAATTTTTCCTCTTTTCTTTTAGCTTTATTTTCGGACTCGGATGGTCATTAGTAGATACCGAATGATGTAAATAAGCCAACGGTACTCGACAATAGACACCAACATCAGTGCCCGCGTTCTCTTGTTCTATTCGCGTGCATTTCCTTGGGTCTCTGTTCTTCTCTTCCAATCATACCGTTCCCTTCGTTCTCTGTGAATGGTGACGGAAAGTGTCCACGTCCGTTTTGATTCGCTCCTCGTGTTTTTCAACCAACCTCTTTGTTCCCTCTGTGCTCTCCCTCGGCCTCACCTCGGCCTCTGCTCGTCTTTTCCCTCCCGTCACCGTCTGGCAGCCTCTCTTTCCCCTTCCTTTGAGTCGACCCTTCCCCTGGCCGACATTCCGAACGCACTAGGAGCTATCGTTTCATCATTTGTTTATCACCGAAATCTTCTCTGCTGCGGGTGTGTCCAAGCTGTGTGCCAACTACGGACAATATGAGCGCGTTTGGTTATGACCAAGTGAGTACATGACGACTCATTCGTTGCAGTCCCCACAATACCCTCCCTAGAGCGGGACCATTGTTTTCCCGAGACGACCAATGCTTGGGCCATCAACATCAACAACCTCACACCGCCTCTCCTTTTACTTCCCTTATCTGGTCTTTACACGCGACGGACACGGTCTCCATTCCATACTAAGGTAGTATACTTGTATACAATATCAACTGGCCCTTCGTAAAGGAGAAGAAAAACGAAGACGAATGTTTTGACCCTGCGTTGATCCGAGTCACCTTCTCCGAATCTCCCTTCTCCCAAACTTACTTGGGTGCCCTCAAGGCTTGCTACATTACCAGCGTTCTTTCTGAAACCAAGTTAGATGTGGATTACAAGCTCTCGAGTGTGTATATACTCTCCTATAATCATAATTTGTCAATTATCTGCGATGAAGGTACTAGAAGTCCGTCTCACGTCCGTCGAAGTGCACATCGTTTTCATAGACTATGAAAGACGCGTCGAATACGTTTACACACCTTGTGTGGGCGTGCTTTTATGCTCTTCTACCCACTTCCGCTCCACCTTGCCCTTTGGTACCATTACAAAAGTCAAGCATCCGTTCTACCTCAAGCCCGTCGTGTTCACCACCACCACCACCCGTGGGAGAGATGTGGGGCCGGAGCTACTTGGACATGTTTCAGATAGTGATTATGCTTCAGTAAATGTGCAGCCATACATGCACACCAAAGTACGCGAGGGCCCACGGGTGAGTTTAGGGAGAGAGAGAGAGACCCAGGTAGGAGAGGGGAAGAAGGAAGATGAGAAGGCGGAGCAAGGTGGAACCGGAGGGAGAACGCACGAGCAACCGGGATCACTAGAGAGTGAGAGAGGGAGCAAGACGAAGACAGATGAGAGAAAGGGGGGCGACAAGAGAGGACGCGAAATGAAGGAGTAACGAGGGAGGACAAGTGAAGGGAGAGATAGGAGAAAACGCGAGAGGGAAGCGAGCGGCAGGGGAGGGGCTTGAGACCGAAAGAGATGGTGTCTGAGGGCGCAGCAGTTCCAGCAGACGTTCATAAATCGAAACCGATGAAACCAGACGAAGGAGATTAGTAGAAGGAGTGGAGAAATAGTTCGCGGGGGCACAAAAAATCTCTAATATCATCTCTCGAGTCACTACTCCCCATGTAAAGTTTGGAGGTCCGTACTTCGGCCGATGTCAAAGTCAACAAGGTAAGTAAAATGGGGCTTAGCGTGGAATGTGGAAGATTCGGCATGCTAGGGATCTGCTTGAGTATCCAAAACTGAGTGATGAAAAGAAACTTTGAGTCTTTACGAGTTGGCCCGAACGCGTATTTACGAGGAGTGGAGAGAACGTGCCCTACAATATAATATATCAAAAGTGGATATTCAACGAAAGAAAAAGCGTACCAAAAATCTTCTACCTTGTCTGGGCTTCTTGAGTCGGGGAAGTCGGCCGCGCTTTGTCGAAGAGGTGAGAAGAGGTGCAGTGAGGAGGCCAGTGAAGGTGAGGCCGGTCGGGTCGCTCGGACTCGGTGAAAGGGCGCTCCGAGAGCCGCAACGGGCCGTCAGTCCGGCGAGTCCACGAGTCCACGGACGTGCAGATGGCTGTACACGCGGCGGAGCTGATCCTTATCATCCCCGTCCGTCCCATTCCTCACCATTCCTAGCCTTTCCCCTTGCTTGCCTTCATGTCTCTAACAGCCGCATCCGCCGCCAAGTTTCAATCCATCCTCAATGCCGCGTTTGATAGTTACGCCAAGAAGACAGGAATAGACCTTCACAGCCATCCTTCCGCAGACATACTCCAGAACTGCCATTCCTCCGAGGATGTCCTCCAATTACTTCTAGAAAGAGAAACCGCATTCAATGACTATCGGGACAAATATCGCAAGTTGATCGACTGCTTTCGCCCAATAGTCCAAGTCATCCACGCGTTTTCGGGTGTCCTTGGCGAGGCTGCTTCACTCGTAAGCTCCGCGAACTGGGACTCATCATTTAGTCACATCTTTATGCCACCATGCAGAGCCCATTCAAACCGACAAAAGCCATATTTGTCGGTGTCGAGATTCTCCTCTCAGTGTGTCTTTCCTTTCCTCACACAAGTTCTTACTTAATATCTATCTGCCAGGCGGCGAGCAATGTCAGTGCAAGCTACGATGCACTTGTCGAGCTATTTCAATCCGTTGCAAATTTTCTCAAACGCCTCTATATTTATACCGAGAAGATCCCATTGTCACCTACGGTATCGGATATAGCGGTGAAGATAATGGTTGAAGTTCTCTCGGTGCTTGCGCTAGCGACGAAGCAGATCAATCAGGGACGGTTGAGTGAGTGACCTACTGTCTGCGAATCTCCCGTCGCTAAGCGTGATGCAGAGAAATTCGCTATGAAATTACTGAGAAAGAGAGACGCTGAGGCCATCCTCGAGAGATTGGACCGACTTACCCAAGAGGAAGCGCGGGTAATCGCAGCTCACACGCTAGGAGTCGTCCAAGAGGTCTCCGACAATTTGAAAGTGGTCATGGATGGTGCGTATAACTTTCTTTCGGTCGAATCGACGTCTGTAGGACGGTCCATAGTTCTACAGCTGACTACGAATATCAGATAAGGTTTCGAATGAGATTGAGAAAATGAAGCGTTCGTTATACTTTGCTCCAGAGTTTGACAATCATTGAGGCTGAACTGTCGTGCAGGTGACCAACTACAAGAGAAAATTCGATATTGGCTCTCTCCTCCAGATCCTTCGACGAATCACAATATCGCACGCAGAGACCATCACGATGGCACCGCCACATGGTTCACTCAAGGCCACACGTTCGAGCAATGGAAGGCGGTGGGGTCCCTCCTGTGGATCCATGGTAAACGTATGTGTTTGTTCTACCTCCTTTTCTTCTCGTGTCCTCACTGGCGCACCGATCGTAGCGGGTTCCGGGAAGAGCATTTTATGGTAAGTCCCGCACTGACTCCTCTTGTATAGCCCATGTAAACTGTCAACCAGCTCCAGCATCATTCAACAACTTAAAGACCTACGTGACATGGGATCAGCTTTGATGGGATACTTCTATTGCGATTTCAGAAACCTTAAAAAGCAGGATGTCAGCGAGTTACTCGCTTCCCTTGTTGCTCAGTTTTCTGCCAAGTCCGATGCTTGCTACAACGTCCTCTCTGCCCTGTATTCTGAATATGATTCAGGATCACAACGGCCCAGCGATGATGCGCTTACAGATTGCTTGGAAACCATGTTCAGAGTCGAAGGCCAGCCAACAGTTTATATCATTGTGGATGCCATCGATGAATGTCCCAACACTGGCGGAGTCAAGTCCCCTCGTGAACGGGTGCTCGAGTTGATAGAAAAACTAGTTGGCTTGCACCTCCCAAATGTTCGGATTTGCGCGATCAGCCGTCCTGAGGCAGATATCTCCAGTTCCTTGGCATCCCTCGCATCTCACACAGTGTCCCTCCATGACGAAGACGGACAAAAGAAGGACATAGCCGACTATGTCAGGTCTGTCGTCTACTCGGATAAGCGGATACGAAAATGGAGGAAGGAGGACAAGGAGATGGTCATCGATGTGCTATCGCGGAAGGCTAACGGGATGTAAGTCGTCGCCATGATTCCCTTTCTCCAGAGTTCTCATGCAGTCAGACAGGTTTCGATGGATCGTCTGTCAACTAGAAGCCCTGAAGCGCAGTTTACCATCGACGATCCACATCGTCCTGGATGACTTGCCGGAGAGTTTGGATGAGACATATGACCGGATTTTACTGGGCATCACTCGAGAGAGAAGGGAATACGCACGACGACTCCTACAATGCCTCGCGGTGTCTATTCGACCGCTTCGCGTTGAAGAACTTGCAGACATCCTTGCGATTCGATTTGACGCAGAATCACTTCCCAAGTACAGCGCGCATTGGCACCCGGAGAATTCAGAGGAAGATCTGTTGTTGGTGTGCTCGAGTTTAATCACCGTTGTCGACGTGGATGGGTCGCGAGTGGTGCAATTTTCGCATTTCTCGGTCCAGGAATATTTATCGTCGAAACGACTCGCTGATGCGGGGCAGCACCTTTCCCAGTATCACATCCAACCTCATTCGGCACACACCATCCTTGCGCTGGCTTCTCTGAGCATCCTCCTATCCTTGGACGACCAGATGGACAAGGACAGGATGAAGGACTTTCCACTTGCTAATTATGCAGCTCGATACTGGATTGACCACGCGCGGTTCGAGAACGTATCGCCAAGTATTAAAGATGCCATGGAACATCTTTTTGACCCTGCGAAGCCGCACTTTGTGACATGGGTCTGGATATACGATATCGACGATCCGTTCCGGGAAAGCATGTTCTCAGCACTCCCAACACCACCGAAGGCTGTCCCACTATACTATGCGACTCTATGTGGTCTTCGTGACCCTGTAGAACACCTCATCTATACCTGTCCACAGGACGTCAACGCGAGGGGCGGATACCATGGTACTCCATTACATGCTGCGATTGTCAAAAGAAATGTTGATGTCATGCAATTACTCCTTGCGCACGGTGCTGATGTTACTGCTTTGGGCAACGCTGGATCAACACCGCTGCACGAAGCATCACGGGGAGGACGTCTCACGATGATGGAATTATTACTGGATCGTAGTGTGGATGTCAATGCTAAGGACAACGTCGGGACGACCCCATTGCATTTGGCATCACTCGAGGGAGAATTGGAGGTTGCACGGGCATTACTACGGCGTGGTGCATCACCGGACTCCCGTAATATCGGGGACCGGACCCCATTGCAGGTCGCATCACTAAATGGACATCTGGATGTGGTGAAATTGTTACTTCAAAGTGGCGCCTCCATAGACTCCAGGGTCGACCGCGGCCGGACCTCATTACACTTAGGATCACATAACGGACATCTGGACGTGGTGCGTCTCTTACTTCAGAATGGCGCCGCTGTGGACTCCCAAGACAATGACGGCTCTACCGCATTGCACCTAGCATCACAAGATGGTCACGTGGATGTGGTGGATTTGTTACTCCAGAGTGGCGCTCTTGCGGGCACCCAGGATAACGACGGCTGGGCTCCACTGCGCTTAGCGTGCAGAAACGGACATTTGGATGTCGCACGCTTACTACTTCAGAGTGGTGCAGCTGTAGACCCCCGAGACAACAATGGCTCGACCCCATTACCTTTCGCATCGCAACATGGATATTTGGATGTCGCGCGCTTACTACTTCAGAGTGGTGCTGTCGTGGACACCCAGGACAATGACGGCTGGACGCCATTGGGCTTAGCATCACGAAGTGGACATTTGGACGTCGTACACTTGCTACTTCAGAGTGGTGCGGCTGTAGACACCCAGGATAACATCGGCTATAACCCATTGCACTCCGCGTCACGCAACGGACATTTGGATGTTGTACGCTTGCTACTTCAGAGTGGCGCGGCTGTGGATTCCCAGGACAAGGGGGGGTTTTCCTCATTGCACAACGCATCCCGACATAAACATTTGGATGTTGTATGCTTGCTTCTTCAATGTGGCGCCTCCGTAGACTCCAAGGTTGACGGCGGCCGGACCACATTGCACTTAGCATCACATGACGGGCATCTGGATGTGGTGCGTCTCTTACTTCAGAATGGCGCCGCTGTGGACTCCCAAGACGATGACGGCTCGACTGCATTGCACCTAGCATCACAAGATGGACACATGGATGTGGTGGATTTGTTACTCCGGAGTGGCGCTGTTGCGGGCACCCAGGACAACGACGGCTGGACCCCATTGCACTCAGCATCACGAAACGGACATTTGGATGTCGCACGCTTGCTCCTTCAGAGTGGCGCTGTTGTGGGCACCCAGGGCAACTATGGCTGGTCCCCATTACACTTCGCATCACAAGACGGACATTCAGATGTCGTACGCCTGCTACTTCAGAGTGGAGCTATTGTGGACCTCCAAGACAACAATGGCTGGACCCCGTTGCACTTCGCATCACAAAGCGGATATTTGGATGTCGTACACTTGCTACTTCAGAGTGGCGCCACCAATGAATCACAGAAAAATGATAGTTCGACCCCATCTAGTGGTACGTCGTGGGTATCCATCCAATCTCGTCCCAAGTCTTATGACTACTGCCAGATTCAAGTCCTAACAATTTGTGCTTCTCTACTCCTACTCCTCTTCATCTCGCATCTGTCAATAGTCATCTTAGCATCGCTCAATTACTTGTCTCATCCGGTGCAGATCCTAACACCCAGAACGGGGATGGGAAAACACCCTTAGACCTGGCACTCAAACATGGGAATCGTGATCTGGCAAAGTTCTTAGTGGGTCATATGGGGATTGTAGATCTTCAGCAGAGGCTCAACTTGACCACCTTGAGCACAATATCACAGGACTCCCTTCCTGACGTCGCGCAGCCATCGCTTGGACGCACGACAGTTGGAAATATTCCTGGCGAGATGGAGGCCTCGTTACATACTGCATCCGAGGAGGGGAATGCCGGGATTGTGAGGTCATTAATTGGTGGTGGCGCGGATGTCAACGAGCGAAGGACAGACCACACAACCCCATTATATTTCGCAGCGAGGGCAGGAGAGGTCGAAGTAACCAAATTGCTAATCGAGCATGGCGCGAACGTGAATTCTCAGGACAGGGATGGCTGGGCACCGTTGCATATGGCAGCACAAGGCGGACATTTCGATGTCGTCCGCTTGTTACTCAATCACTCCGCTGATGTGAATTCCAGGTCCCGGAGTCAGGATACTGCGTTACATCTGGCATCAAAATATGGTTCCTTCGAGATAGTCAAGTTACTGCTTGAGCAAGGAGCAGATATCAATGTGCAGAATGACCAAGGCCACACTCCATCTCAACTAGCATCCCGAAAAGGAGGGCGGAAGATCGTGCGACTATTGTCGGAGTACAGTACTCGTGGGATGTAGGGGCGTTTCGAGAAGAAACGCTCAGACCGTTTTCGTGGCACACCTTCGCATTCATCCTCATCCTGCTTCGAATACTTCGGTCACAGTCGCCGTCATTCACGAACTTTTACGAGCGCCCGCCAGCACTCCGCCAGCCACGTGTCAGCTTGTTCTCTCCCGCCGGTGTTCTCCCCATCTTTGATTTCAGTCTTTCTCTTCCATGTGTCCTCGTTCCATGCAGCCATATCCGTCTTCAACCTGTCCTTTGGGATCGTAATAGGCCTGGCTCCCTCCTTCCTTCCGCCGGCTCATCGACCGCGTCGCAGCTAACCGCGCGATCGTCTTCCGAGTTCCGCCTCGTCATCGCTTACACGAACAGTGACCCACCGTCCACGCATTTTCCGTCCGCATCCCACGGCTGCCGTGGCGACTCGCCAGGCGGGAATATGGGCGCAAGGTGCGCCCTGAATGTCGTGTCCTCAACAAACTCGGATACCACGTCTGACGTCTGGGTCCTCGGGGTCAAGCGTTTGGCGCGTAAGGATTCACACTGTCCTCCGGGTTTGGGACGTCGATAAGGTTCCGTTCCTGTTGAGGCGCCACCCGCATCCCCGCCCGCCCGCACAACCGTTACGACCATATGATGAGTTCAGCGCATTGATGGGTTAATAGAGAGTTGGGAGAGAGCGCATGGAAAACGCGAAATCCATCCTTGCGTTTCTTCTTTCGCCTACCGCGCGCGTTTCCTCCGAGTCAGCCTCCTTCTGCCCCAACTCCTTGCACCTCTTTTCGGCACGCGCGCGCAACACCTTGAACCTCGCGTCATCCACCACGCTCTCGCCAGCACCAGTGCCCCCTCCACCCGCTTGAGCGCGTGACACCCGCGCGATAATATGCCCTGGGCGTACGGGGGTTGGCAGTGATGGCAGGGGTGTAGAAACTGGAGCGCGCGAAGCGGAACGCGCAGATCTTGGACCCCCGGTCATCTAAGATGTCCGAGACACTTGTACATACTTTATGGACAGAACCTACAGTGGTCACTCACTTGACAGCAATCTATTTTAGCACTGAACCTAGTATACATCTCCTATATATTGTAGATAGTTTGCCTTGGGTAATAACAATTCCTTCTGTGTGTTTCTCAGTTTCCCGTGCCCGAGGTCATTGCCGTGTCCGGGAGTTCAGTCGGGTCCTTCACGTGTTTCTACAGGTTATGGGCCCTGCGCTGCCCTTCTGAACTTTCCTAGAGAATACACTGTCATTACTGGAATCAACATCATGTCTGCCACTATCGAGACCCTCCCTGCGACGATCCCCCAACTCTCTCCTGATGGTTCCAACTGGGCCATCTTCCTCACGCGCTTCCGACAGGCCATGCAGGCCACCCGCCGATGGGGGCACTTCGAAGGGACGAAGCTGCGCCCCACTCCCAAGAACAGCATGAAGCCGACGGAGGAAGAGGCGGAGGCGCTGGAGCGATGGGATCACGAGGATCTCGTCGCGTCCTACCTGCTCACCCAACGCCTCCCAGACACGACGCGTTGCACCTGGAGCAGTTCCCCACTGCCCAGGCGCGCTGGAGCATACTCACCCGGGAGTACACGGCCAAGAGCGCGTACGCGCAGAACGACCTGGAGGACGCGTTCCTCGAGATGCGATGTCCCCGAGGGGGGGACGTCCGGGGCTTCCTCACGTCGCTGCGCCACAAGCGAGAGCAGCTCACTGCTGCTGGGGTCCAGATCACCAACAGGGACTACCGGCGCACGGTCCTGCGCGGCATCCCGGACGAGCTGGCGACCTTCGCGTCGCAGCTCCTGACTGCAACCCGTGCAGCCGACCCCTCCAGTGACATGGCCACTGACACCCTAATTGGCCACATCTGCGAGGAGGCGGACCGGCTGAAGAACCGGCGGGCGGAATCAGCAACGCTCCGGGGGCGCGAAGAGGGAGGAGGCAGTGGCGGACGAAGCCCTCGCGGTCACAGGGCAGGGGAGCAGGGGGCGCCGGGGCAAGTGCCACCGGTGTGGCAAGCCGGGCCACTACGCGCGCGAGTGCCGCACGCCAGTGGAGGAGATGGCGGCTGGGCAGGCCGGGCAAGGATCGACAGGTGCACAGGCGCGACCCGAGAACAAGCCCGTGGGCTCGGCCAACGTCGTGATCACCGACGACAATGGCGACGGCTTCTGGATGGTCGTGGAGGTGGACCCCCCGACGGACCATCACTGGCCGCAGAACGCGAACGGTCACGTGCGCGATGGCGCGGACCCGGACAACTTTTGGCCGGTCGAGCCAGACCCATTTCTGGGGGAGGACGACCGGGACATAGAAGGGGCCGCTCGCGCGCATCTTGAGGGCGTGGAGCCGGCGGACTTGCTGGACGAGGAGCTTGGGTGGGCAGAGGTGGAGAAGGTGGAGGCCGCCGAGGAAATCGCAGGCGTCGAGGAGGACAGCGGTCCTCACGTCGACAGGAGCGAGTCCGGGGCCGGGAACCTTGCCACGGTCGCGACCCCTCCCGTCCCTACTGACACATTCTTGAGGAGCCCCATAGGCTTGGGGCGCGATTTCGAGTCCGAAGGGGAGGCGGTGGAGGCGCCGCAGCCGTGCATGGTCGAAGCCATGTGCGAGGCCAACTGGCCTGCACAAGGGCGTCCGACCGAGCAGGTGCGCACCACCCTGTTGAGGGCCGCCACCCGAGGGCTTGAGGGGGAGCCTCCTGGGAAGGAGGCCATCGCGTCGCCAAGAGGGCCCAAGGCCAGAAACGAGGGCGCGGGCGACGTTGCCGCGTGCAACGAAGAGGGCCTACACATCCCCATTCCCAGTCAGCCCCAATGCACCAGAGAGAGAGGGGGGCACTCACCTTGTCACCCATCACCGCAGGCCAACAGTCCAATGGCCAATCCTCGGAGTTTCGAGCCCCAGAGAGTCGATAACGAGGGGGAGCGTCCTAGCGTCGTCGCGACAGAGAGGAAGTCGAATGACGCGTGGCCCTCAGAACCCCCGCTTACCAATCACAGCCACAGCATGCGCGCCTCGCGTCCTGCCCCTCCGAGTCCCCCACACCAAAATACATTCGTTGGAGCCCTCTATGCAGCGCTCACTTTCGATCCAGGCATTTCCCTGCACTGCCCGACCGCGCAGGAAATGAGGGGGAGTGTAGAAACTGGAGCGCGCGAAGTGGAACGCGCAGATCTCGGACCCCCAGTCATCTAAGATGTCTGAGACACTTGTACATACATCAGGAAAATGGCAAAATGCTGAATGCTTCTTAATGCTTCTTAATGCTTCTTTATTGCTCTTATTAAGCAGGGTGCCCTTCTTAATAAGCGGATAAGAGGCATTAAGAGGCATTAAGAAGCATTCAGCATTTTGCTGTTTTCCTGATGTACTTTATGGACAGAACCTACAGTGGTCACTCACTTGACAGCAATCTATTTTAGCACTGAACCTAGTAAACATCTCCTATATATTGTAGATAGTTTGCCTTGGGTAATAACAATTCCTTCTGTGTGTTTCTCAGTTTCCCGCGCCCGAGGTCATTGCTGTGTCCGGGAGTTCAGTCGGGTCCTTCACGTGTTTCTACAAGGGGGAGGGTGGAGATTGGGAGAAAGGGACGGCGGGATGTACGTAGTTCCAGATTACACGCCGTGCGATTTGTCAACAGCGCCTGAACCACGTGTCATTTGGCTTAGCCTCGACTCCCTGTGTGTCAAATCCGAGTGTCTCCCTGCATCGCTTCGCCTGAAATACTCATCCCCTTGCCCCTTGAAGTTCCGCACAACCTCTTCCTCATGGATTCGTGTGTGCACCGCCTGCGTGGTTCGCGGGAGGGCACGAACCGACCGTCTTATCGTGTAGGAGGCTCTGCAGTGCGCTGAGGGGGTTATCCGCGGGCTCATCCGAGGATAAGCTTATGAAGAGAGGGAGCGACTCGGATGGCACGGGGTATTTATTGAATGATGGCGGTTGCGGGTCCATTGACACACCCTTCTCACACAATCTGTCCAGGAGCTTTTACATGACAGGCAGGAAGGGATAAGCAGTAAGCAGAGTCTAATTATTGATCAATTAATGTCCAATATACAGACATAACTTATATGTCAAAATATTATAAATAAGAATACCCTTGAATAATTTAAAATTAGTTGGTGACATAGAAGCATCTGATTATATAACAAAAATTTAAAATAGCTGGTTTTTCCTGGCAGCAGCTATTTTAAATATTTCATTATTATATAATGAGACTCTTCCAAGTGCCAACTAATTTTAAATTATTCAAGTGTATTCTTATTTATAATATTTCAACATATAAGTTGTGTTCTGCATTAATTGATCAATAATTAGGCTCTGCTTATCCCTTCTGCCCATCGTGTTAGGATAAATGGCTCTGTAGGTGGGTTGGATTTTGGAGACTCGATGTCAAATTGGAGCAGAAGCCAACACGGGCCGACGAGTGCAACCGGCGTTCCGGCGGCCCGGGAAAATTGATCACTAGTTGATCTCGTTCAAAACGTAAAACGTACAGGCTACGACAGAATGTACATATCACCAAGTAATTCCACCGCCAGGGCCCTCGCGAATGATAAAAACAAAACCCGACAGTGTTCATGACACGATGGTGACATTCAGGAGCGCAATCACACCATCAATCGAGATACCTTATAAAAAGCCCATTCAACAACATCGCCCAAATAAAATATCCGTTTCGCTCACTCACCGTGATTTATGCTTGTAGAGCCAGGTGGAACTAAGCCAGTAATATTCTGCACGACAGTTTGGTATTTGACTCCTTTATACTGGTGCGAACCAACGGCCCCTTTTACAAAGTTCTCGCTGAGGACAAAAATACCGTCGTCGGACCCTGTCAGACGTGTACAGGGTATGTACATAATATCGTCCTACGCACCGGCCGGCGTTGTAACCATCTTTGGAGATGGTGTGGCGGTCAAGGAGTCCCTGAAAATGGTACCAGTTAACAAAAGAAGCGGCCGCGCTCGGGTCTTGGGAAGAAAGAAATGGTATGCGACTGACCTCTTCCTCGGAAACGCTAACCACATAGACGCTCACGATCAGTCAGAGAAAACGATGCATAGATCGACGCACGCAAGGAAGAGCGCACTCGTGTTGGCCGTGGGTCCGTTCTGCCGCCACATACGCAGATGGTTTCCTCCTTTGACGGTCTCACTGCACGCGCCGATGGCTGAATTGCCACTGTCTTCTCGCAGCTCCATGATTTGATTCGTCCAACCATGACCATCACCCAAGTTTGCCGTTTGCGGCGCGCCAAGATGGACATTGAGACACTCTTTCGCACTTGGTAGTGCGGGGAAGGAGTGACGTTGTCAGCGGGATATGACAAAAAGTAGTCTATATATTCACGGACAACTCACAAGCCGATCGCGTTCGCAAAGTGTACAAAGCCATCATCCGAGAGGACCTGTGGCGAGCTGAGTCCAGAAATGATAACCTTTTTTTCCCCACAGGTAGAGTTCGCCATTAGGGAATATCGTCTGTGTGAAGAGCAAGAGGCATACGTTAAGGGGCTCCCCGAGCCCACCAGAGTCTTTGTCGAGAAGAGAACCACCGCCGGTCTGGGGATTGATGTAGTCCACGGGCGAAGTGGGGGCTGCTTGAAGCTCGGGCACGCATAGTCCAAGCATGCCAAGGGCAACAACAGGGGCGCAGCAGACGAGATCTGCATCATTGGGGCCTGAGGGCAGACGATTTGAACCAAGGGGAAGGGGGGAGTGAGATCTGATCAGGCCAAGGGCTGGCTCGTTTAAAACAGAATAACGCATCGGCGCCTAGTGTGCCGGAGTGTGCCTTACGGGCGGCGAAAGAAGGCTAGTGTAACGAGTTCCTGCTTGACGTCGATGCGCTTGCAGAAAGGCGCGCTTTGGGCGCCCATTGATGGCTTTTGGTTCTAGGCCGCACAGGATCAGCGTCAGCGCTCCATCTTGACATGTCCCTAATACCGTGTACAGAGGGACGGCACCTGGTGATGACCCGAAGACAGGGTTGAGCCTGATGAACTGCGTGACATGGGGTGGGAATCCCGCCCCACTGGGAGTCTGGGAGATGAGTGGGAGATGAGCAACCACTACTTTCTGCATATAGGAGGAAACGAGGAAGCGAACGGGTGTGCCAGTGTTGCTTGGTGTCGAAAGACATGTTGTTACAACGCTTTCATTCATAAAAGCAACAAACCCTCTGAGGTAGGCACGACTTCTGGTAGCGTTGTTTCTATTGGCCTGATCATTTGGTTGCGCCGCGAACTCCCCCCCTTGAACACTTATCTGGTCATGGGTTCATGGGAGTCACGCAGCCAAGAGAGTAAATGAAAACTCCATCGGCAGTTTTCGGGGATACTGAGGGGCGACCCTGCGTAACGACTAGCGAGGTGCTCTGCCTCACTCGCAAGAAGATCTGCAGCAACGAACAACCTTGAAACTAGAATCTGTGTGCCTCTTTCAATGGGTGTGGACAGATTCGTGGGGCCGGAGTTATTTGGACGTGTTTTCAAAAGGCGATGATGCGTCAGTGAATGCGCAGCCATACATGAACAGCGAAGCACGCGAGGGCGTGCTAGTGGGTTCAGGAGGCAAAGAGAGGGAGACCGAGGAAGGAAAGGAAATGAAGGAAGATGAGGCAGAGCAAGGAGCAGCCGGAGAGAGGGGGGGTAAGCAACAGGGACCACTAGAGAGAGTGAGAGAGGAAGAAAGGCGAGGGCGGATGAGAGAAAGAGGGGCGACGAGAGACGACACGAAAGGAAAGAGTGACGAGGGAGGAAAAGAGAAGAAAGAGACGCGAGAGAACGCGAGAGGGGACGAGCGGCAAAGGACTAGCCTGAGAGACCGAAAGAGATGTGTCTGACGGAGGGCGCGGCAGTTCCAGCAGACATTTCGGGGACATGAAAATCTCTGATGCCATTTCTCGAGAGTTACTACTCATATACAGCGGATGTCCCAACTTCGGCCGATGTCAAAGTCAAACAAGTAAAATGGGGGCATAGCGTGGAATGTGGGCGATTTGGCGTGTAGGGATCTGCATGAGTATCCAAGACTGAGTGATGAAAAGAAACTTTCGAGTCTTTACGAGTCGGCCGAAAGCGTGATTGTTCACGTGGAGTGGGCAGAACATGTTGTAGGTATTAAAGTGGATATTCAATGAAAGAAAAGGGTACTGTCACTGGGTTTCTACAGTCGGGAAGTCGGCGGCCGCGTTGATGGGTGACGGTCGCGAGTCCGGTGAAAGGACGGTTTGGGCGCTCCGGCGTTTTGAGCTGCGCTGACCTTAAAACGGGCCGGCAGTCCGGCAGTCCGGAGTCCACGAGCTTTCCCCAGGATGATGGCTGTACACCGCGGGAAACACCCCATTCCTCCAAGCCTTCCCCCGCTCCCATGTCTCTAACAGCCGCATCCGCCGCCAAGTTTCAGCCCATCCTCAATGCTGCATTTGACAGTTATGCCGAGAAGACAGGAATAGACCTTAACAGCCATCCCTCCGCAGACAAACTCCAGAACTGCCATTCCTCCGAGGATGTCCTCCAATTACTTCTAGAAAGAGAAACGGAATTCAATGACTATCGGGACAAATACCGCAAGTTGATCGACTGCTTTCGCCCCATAGTCCAAGTCATCCACGCGTTTTCCGGTGTCCTTGGCGAGGCCGCTGACCTCGTAAGCTCCGCGATCTGAAACCCATCATTTAGTCATATCTTTATGCCACCCTGCAGAGCCCGTTCAAACCCACGAAGGCCATATTTGTTGGTGTCGATGTTTTGCTCTCAGTGTGTCTTTCCTTTCCTCATCCGAGTTCTTGCTTAATATTTACCTGCCAGGCGGCGAGCGATGTCAGTGCAAGCTACGATGCACTTGTCGAGCTATTTCAATCCGTTGCAAATTTTCTCAAACGTCTCTACATTTACACTGAGAAGATCACATTGTCGCCTACGGTGTCGGATATAGCGGTGAAGATAATGGTTGAAGTTCTCTCGGTGCTTGCGCTAGCGACGAAGCAGATCAATCAGGGACGGTTGAGTGAGTGACCTACTATCTGCGAATCTTCCGTCGCTAAGCGTGATGCAGAGAAATTCGCTATGAAATTACTGAGAAAGAGAGACGCTGAGGCCATCCTCGAGAGATTGGACCGACTTACCCAAGAGGAAGCACGGGTAATCGCAGCTCAAACGCTAGGAGTCGTCCAAGAGGTCTCCGACAATTTGAAGGTAGTCATGGATGGTGCGTAATCATTTTATTTGGGTGTGTATTCGACGTCTGTAGGACGGTCTATGGTTCTCCAGCTGACTGCGAACATCAGATAAGGTTCCAAATGAGGTCGAGAAGATGAAGCGTTCGTTGGATTTTGTCCAGAGTTTGGTAATTACTGAGGCCGAACTGTCCCGCAGGTGACCAACTACAAGAGAAAATTCGATATTGGCTCTCCCCTCCAGATCCTTCGACGAATCACAATATCGCACGCAGAGACCATCACGATGGCACCGCCACATGGTTCACTCAAGGCCGCACGTTCGAGCAATGGAAGGCGTGGGCTCCCTCCTGTGGATTCATGGTAAACGTATGTGTTTGTTCTACCTGCTTTTCTTCTCATGTTCTCACTGGCGCACCGATCGTAGCGGGTTCCGGGAAGAGCATCTTATGGTAAGTCACGCACCGACTCTTCTTGTATGGCCCATGTAAACTCTCAACCAGCTCCAGCATCATTCAACAACTTAAAGACCTACGTGACATGGGATCAGTCTTGATGGGATACTTCTATTGCGATTTCAGAAACATTAAAAAGCAGGATGTCAGCGAGTTGCTCGCTTCCCTTGTTGCTCAGTTCTCTGCCAAGTCCGATGCTTGCTACAACGTCCTCTCTGCCCTGTATTCGGAGTACGATTCAGGATCACAACGGCCCAGCGATGATGCGCTTACAGATTGCTTGGAAACCATGTTCAGTCGAAGGCCAGCCAACAGTTTATATTATTGTGGATGCCATCGATGAATGTCCCAACACTGGCGGAGTCAAGTCCCCTCGTGAACGGGTGCTCGAGTTAGTGGAAAAACTAGTTGGCTTGCACCTCCCAAATGTTCGGATTTGCGCGATCAGCCGTCCTGAGGCAGATATCTCCAGTTCCTTGGCACCCCTCGCATCTCACACAGTGTCCCTTCATGACGAAGACGGACAAAAGAAGGACATAGCCGACTATGTCAGGTCTGTCGTCTACTCGGATAAGCGGATCCGAAAATGGAGGAAGGAGGACAAGGAGATGGTCATCGACGTGCTATCGCGGAAGGCTAACGGGATGTAAGTCGTCGCCATGATTCCTTTTCTCCATAGTTATCATGCAATCAGACAGGTTTCGATGGATCGTCTGTCAACTAGAAGCCCTGAAGCGCAGTCTGCCATCGACGATCCACATCGTCCTGGATGACTTGCCGGAGAGTTTGGATGAGACATATGACCGGATTTTGCTAGGCATCACTCGAGAGAGAAGGGAATACGCACGACGACTCTTACAATGCCTCGCGGTGTCCATTCGACCGCTTCGCGTTGAGGAACTTGCGGACATCCTGGCGATCCGATTTGATGCAGAATCACTTCCCAAGTACAGCGCGCATTGGCACCCGGAGAATTCAGAGGAAGATCTGTTGTTGGTGTGCTCGAGTTTAATCACTATTGTCGACGTGGACGGGTCGCGAGTGGTGCAATTTTCGCATTTCTCGGTCCAAGAATATTTATCATCGAAACGACTCGCTGATGCGGGGCAGCACCTTTCCCAGTATCACATTCATCCTCATTCGGCACACACCATCCTTGCGCTGGCTTCTCTGAGCATCCTCCTAGCGTTGGACGACAAGGTGGACAAGGACAGGATGAAGGACTTCCCACTTGCTACTTACGCAGCTCGATACTGGATCAACCACGCGCGGCTCGAGAGCATATCGCCAGGGATCAAAGATGCCATGGAACATCTTTTTGACCCTTCAAAGCCACACTTTGCGGCATGGGTCTGGATATACGATATCGACGATCCATTCCAGACAGCATGTTCGCAGCACGCCCAACACCACCGAAGGCTGTCCCACTATACTATGCGACTCTATGTGGTCTTCGTGAACCCGTAGAACACCTCATCTATACCTGTCCACAGGACGTCAACGCGAGGGGCGGGTACCATGGTACTCCATTACATGCTGCGATCGCCAAAAGAAATGTCAATGCCATGCAACTACTCCTTGCGCACGGTGCTGATGTTACTGCTTTGGACGACGCCGAATCAACACCACTGCACGATGCATCACGGGGAGGACATCTCACGATGACGGAATTATTATTGGATCGTAATGTGGATGTAAATGCTCGGGACAACGTCGGGAGGACCCCGTTGCATTTGGCATCGCGCGGGGGAGAATTGGGTGTTGCAGGGGCATTACTACAGCACGGTGCATCACCGGACTCCCGTAACGTCGGGGACCGGACCCCATTGCACATCGCATCAATGAATGGACATCCGGATGTGGTGCAAATGTTACTTCGGAGTGGTGCTTCCGTAGACTCTAAGGTTGACATCGGCCGGACCGCATTACAGCTGGCATCACATAATGGACATCTGGATGTAGTCCGTCTCTTACTTCAGAATGGCGCCGCCGTGGACTCCCAAGACAATGACGGCTCGACTGCATTGCACCTAGCATCACACCATGGACACATGGATGTCGTGGATTTGTTACTCCGGAGTGGCGCTGTTGCGGGAACCCAGGATAACGACGGCTGGACCCCATTGCGCTTAGCATGCCGGGAGGGTGATTTGGATGTCGTACGCTTACTAATCCAGAGTGGTGCAGCTGTGGACCCCCAAGACAACGATGGCTGGACCCCATTGCACTCCACATCAAGTGACGGACTTTTGGATGTCGCACGCTTTCTACTTCAGAGTGGCGCTGTTGTGGACACCCAGGACAACGACGGCTGGACCCCATTGGGCTTAGCGTCACATCATGGACACTTGGATGTTGCACGCTTGCTACTTCAGAGTGGCGCTGTCGTGGACACCCAGGCCAAGGGTGGCTGGACCCCATTGCACTCAGCATCGCACGACGGACATTTGGATGTCGCACGCTTGCTCCTTCAGAGTGACGCTGTCGTGGGCACCCAGGACAATATTGGCTGTACCTCATTGCACTTCGCATCACACAACGGACATTTGGATGTCGTACGCTTGCTACTTCAGAG